>LVTN01000393.1:185749-226980 GCA_001649415.1 Musa itinerans
ATATATAGGACTTGTGAAAATAAAAAGAAATAAATAAAAAACAAACAAGTAATTGGATTCCATTACCCATAAAAGATTCTTTGGGATTCATTACATCACAATCATGACTTGCCTTGAAGAAAAGAAATCTCCTGTTTTCATCACACCATTCAATCACACATCCACCATTGGCAATGCAACCGCTCATCGCCATCTTTATGGCTTCCTAAAAATAACGTTGCCTAATTCCAGCAGCAGCAGCCCATTCAACTTAACGTGTTCTGACAGCTCTGCTTCTCTTCCTTTAGCGTTCTTTTGTTTCTTGTTGAGTTGCATATCAAAAGAACGGTTTTTATGGAGAGGAGATCTCCTCATTAATGGTGTTAATATTCTCTCTCTCTCTCTCTCTCTCTCTCTCTCTGTGGATGGATATTTTAGGCTCTTGACAGCAGGCTACATCTCTGTCTTCTTCTTCTTCTTCTTCCTCCTCTTAGAACTCACCACCAAACTCCAATTTGCCTGCCTGAGGTGAAGCCATGACCGATCAGAGCAGCAGCAACCTCGACAAGGTATGTTGGATCAGCTTTCTTCTCCTTCAGCAAAAAATCAAGCAGAAAACTTCTTGCGTTCTGCCTTGTCTCGACTTTGGCCCAATGGATTATGCAGACTGACAAGGATAAGGCCATCGACGACTGGCTTCCCATCACATCATCGAGGAATGCCAAGTGGTGGTACTCCGCCTTCCACAATGTCACTGCCATGGTTGGAGCTGGTGTTCTTAGCTTACCCTACGCCATGTCTCACCTCGGATGGTAAGCCCGAAGCTATAGCTCCTTCTTCTTTCTGTGGATCGAATGAAAGCAGACGCTGTGACGACTGGATGTGCGCAGGGGTCCGGGAATCGTGGTGCTCGTCCTGTCTTGGATCATCACCCTGTACACGCTGTGGCAGATGGTGGAGATGCATGAGATGGTGCCCGGCAAGCGCTTCGATCGGTACCACGAGCTCGGGCAGCACGCCTTCGGGGACAAGCTCGGGCTGTGGATCGTGGTGCCGCAGCAGCTGGTGGTGGAGGTCGGCGTCAACATCGTGTACATGGTCACCGGCGGCAAGTCGCTCAAGAAGTTCCATGACGTCGTCTGCCCTGACTGCAAATCCATCAAGCTCACCTACTTCATCATGATCTTCGCCTCCGTACACTTCGTCCTCTCCCAGCTCCCCAACTTCAACTCCATCTCCGGCGTCTCCTTGGCCGCCGCCGTCATGTCCCTCAGGTGCGCGCCCTTCGCTGCGGCTGCTGACTCCCATCGATCGAGCTCTGACCGCCCTCTCTGCTCTGCAGCTACTCCACCATCGCCTGGGCGACTCCCCTGCACAAAGGGAAGCAAGTGCACGTGGACTACAGCAACCCGGCATCGACCACCACCGGAGCCGTCTTCAACTTCTTCAACGCTCTGGGGGACGTCGCCTTCGCCTACGCGGGCCACAACGTCGTCCTGGAGATCCAAGCCACCATCCCGTCCACGCCCGAGACTCCATCGAAGAAGCCGATGTGGAAGGGCGTCGTCGTCGCCTACATCATCGTCGCCATCTGCTACTTCCCCGTCGCTCTGATCGGCTACTGGGCTTTCGGCAACGCCGTCGACGACAACATCCTCATCACCCTGGAGAAGCCCCGTTGGTTGATCGCCTTGGCCAACATGTTCGTCGTCGTTCACGTCATCGGCAGCTACCAGGTGACAAAACGCTTGGAATCCAAAGCTCTAAAGCATCAACCCAAGCATAAGCATTCGCATTCACTCTCGTGCAGATCTACGCGATGCCCGTCTTTGATATGATCGAGACGGTGCTCGTCAAGAAGCTTCATTTCCCGCCGGGACTAACTCTTCGTTTGATCGCGCGATCAGTTTACGTTGGTAATCATCGTCTTTGTTCTTGTCTATATCTTCTTCGATGATTTCATCGCTTTGCGTAACGTTTGCCGATCTGCAGCATTGACGATGTTTATTGGTATAACCTTCCCCTTCTTCGGCGGACTGCTTGGATTCTTCGGAGGTTTCGCGTTCGCCCCAACCACATACTTCGTGAGCACCATACCATAGATTTGGTTCGCAGCATTTGTCAGTCGTAGTAGGTTAACATGTCTTCTTGAAACTTGCACAGCTTCCTTGCATCATGTGGCTCGCCATCTACAAGCCCAGAAGGTTCAGCGCGTCTTGGATCATCAACTGGGTGAGCAAGCAAAGAACAGACAGAGTTAGCCATTTTATCTGTTGAGAGATGTTGTCGACTATGGTTTTGATCTTCTTCTCGCTTCCTTTTCAGATCTGTATCGTCCTCGGAGTGCTGTTGATGGTTCTGTCGCCGATCGGTGGGCTAAGGTCGATCATTCTCCAAGCGAGCAGCTACCGTTTCTTTTCGTAGGCTGCGCCACAGGGGAAGAAGAAGCCAAAAGCGAACGAGGAACAAACATGTTTCGCTGTTCAAAGCACGGAATTCTTTGGGCAATGGTGCGGAGTTTGATCGCCGTACCAAATTTGCTGTTGTTTTCGTTCCTCTGTCGCTACTGATACGTATTTCCTGCGCTGCTTCAAAATTATGGAGTGAGAATCGTACATGGATTTCATGCATAATGTTGAGTATTTGTCGACCGTGTTTAATGTTTTCGATGATCATTCAAACTCATTGTTTGTGTTGTTTCACATAGAAGGTCATGGTGTGGTCTACCGTTTGATACTGATCGAATGATGAATCCAAGTGTGTAAAATCTCCAGATTCTAAGTTTTCATCCTCAGAAATCTTCACTCTTCAACCAAACACAAGTCTTTTTGCGAGAAAAGAAGAGTCAACGCCTACTAGATTTTTTCAGTAAATTGGGAAAGGATCGATTATATAGATCTTTTATCATCATTGAGATCTATAAAAAAAATTACATTGTCAGACCCTAAAAAATCTCATAAGCTTATACTCATCATCCATTGGCCATTCGCCATCAAATCCATCCATATTAACTTTGATACTGATAGAGGGATTCCACAACCTCTTTAGGAACAATGAAATCATCATCAAGCATCAAAAGCAAGGTTAAGAATACAAATTGAAGGCCCAAACAAACACATAATAATTGCAAAATTTACATGAAACATATATATAATGGCCTTTGATTGAAGCATGTGGTCCGACAGAGAATCCCAGAAAGTATATCTTGAATAGAATGAATATTTTTTGAAAAAGTTCTTTTTTTTTCTGACTCTTTGATTTGTCTTTGTACAGTTTTGGGGGGGACAAGCAAAATTGTAATATCGACAAAGATCTACAAACCCCACCTAACTTCAAACTAATCTCATATGATGCATGCAATAGCAAATCCTTCTTTTCCTGTCAAAATGTCATCTTCACCAACAAATGAAGTTATGGCTAGTGATGAGTTCCATATTACCCAAACCATCACCAGTGACAGTCTTGTCCATTATCCTGGAGGTACCACTCCATCACATGCGGTAACTCAAAAGAAGGGCTATCTATAATCACTCTGTACCATATTCTTCATACAACAATCACGATCTTCATACCTGAAGACACTGAAGGCATCACATTCAGATGAGAACACGCCTAATTCACCATTGTGTCACTGCGATAGCAAAACTAACTCCAATATGTTAGTGGATTGGTATAGCAGAGTAACCAGAGTAGAAAACCATCAATCAATTTCTCCTTCCTCGGCATCATTAGTGGTAGCACCATTTGGCTCAACATCTTCATCCTCATCATCATCATCAACCTTCATATACAAACCAAGCTGCTCCAAAGGGTTGCTTCCGCCAAGTCTAAAACCACTGATGCCCTCTGGCGGGTGATCTGGGCTCGTCTCACCAACTGAATTAGGTAAGTGTTCACCTGGAACAGTTCTAAGCATGTCCAGATCTTTTAGAAAAAGAGTGCTTTCATTGATCTCCACAGTTTTCTCCATCTGCATTACATGCTCAAGGTTGCCCCTCATCAGACTCAAGGACAGACAAGCAACCAAATGCCTAACGATATACTTGCCTGTAACAAGGCTTGACGTGCTGCTTCCCTTTCCAGTTCCCTTTTGCGCTTAGCTTCTGCTGCAGCCTGCGCTGCAGCTTCTGCTTCAGCTAGACGTTGAGCCTCTTCAGCAGCTTTAGCTTCTGCTTGCAGCCTAGCTTTCTCTGATCTCAAGGTAAGACAAAAGTGTTCAGAAATGAGAAGCAAAACATGCATGACAAGCAGTCTTTGAAACTTGCATGGTACCTTCTCTTTTCCGCCTCTCAAGGTCCTCCCTCTCACGTCGAAGCTTCTCTGGATCTCTCTTTTCACCCTAACCCAAAATATAAAATGACAAGTCATGTACAAAAGCACCATAGAGTGAAAATATAAGAACACCACAAGAATATAGTTCTGTATCCATCATCCTCATCAGTATCTCAACCTGATCTAGAGTCTTCTCATGAGCTTTGAGAATTGTGTCAGCAAAGCGACTTCTCAGTAGAGCTGCTCGATAGAGCTTTTCAGGAGAGAAGCACCTTTCAGATGGAGCATTGTCACGTAAAAGGTCTGCGTCAAAAGTTAAGCTTATTCATGCATATTATATCCATATTCTTAACACCTTTTAGTTCATGATGCATCAAGTGTAATTACTTACCCTCCCTGTTTCGTTCTATATCAACGGATTCAGATTTTGGCCGAGCAACATGTTCTTCTTGATTTGTCTCATCTGAAGTTCCTGCATGCAGTCAATGGTACGTACCTTCAGGCAACAACATAGGACCTAAATATAAGAACTGTATCTAATTTCTTGCTTCTTGAGTCATTGCAGGCTTCACAAATCATACTATAGTGGAACTATAAAAGGCAAACAGTTATAACTCACTGTTTTCATCATGTGGATTTGATAAATCACTTCTTTCTTGATCCAAAGCTTGACCAGCTAGCATATTTTTCTGCATGGACAACAATTGCAGTAAATAAAGTTTCTAAATGCAATGACTGCAAAAAAAAAAAAAAACTCATAGTAGATTTTCAAATGATAGTAAAAACAAAATACCGTTCCTTTTTTTAATTTACAAAGTCATGATGGATCTCAAATACCTTCATATCCTTCATGGGACTAGCAACTTTAATGTCTGACTCACTTTCTGAGGAACTACCAGAATCTGAATCTGCAAGGAATTAAAAGACTACAATAATACACTATATTTGCAAGGCCTCTAACAAATCTAACTTATGCCATTGGATGGAATCAATATTTTACAAGGAATAGACAATGGAAAGCAACAAGAAACTGAATACAAATTTCAAAATGATTTATACTAATCAAATATAAAGCTTTTAAATATTTTAACCTTTAAAATCATAAAATAAATATAATTATCTCAAAATTATCTTAGAGATACAAATTAAATTTTAGATCAGCATAAATCACTTATATTTTGACAAGTATTTAAATGTTTGTTTTGTCACCTTCTCCTTTGAATTTTTCTTTCCATTTCTTAATCTTCTCTTCTCATATTCCTTTTTTTCTTCACTTTCATGCTATAGTCTCCAAGATGGTACTTTCATACCTATTAATCTACTTAAATCCCATCAAGCATGAGATTAAGTTTTCCCCTAAAACTTGTGTACTTGAAAATCCTCATGTGTGTGTGTGCATGGCACGGTGACGGCAATTCACGAGTGGCAATGACAATGAGATAAGACTCAAGTGTATAAACTGAGAGTCGCAAGTCAAAGTAGCTATGAGTTGTAGAGCTACAGCAAAGGGTTGCAAAGTGACCCATTCGTATAGGATCTGGGAGGTACTATTCTTCTTCACCCCCTCTTATTCTTCAGGTAGTTTGTAACAACAGTATCGGAATCAAGATTAACTAGGAATGTCAGACCAGCTCGAGGGGCTCCCAATAAACATAACTTAAAATAAAAACATAAAGATCACAAAAAATAAAAATATTAAATATTTGTGAAAATAAATATATTATATGTTTAAAGATTCTATTGAAAAAGGAAACTAATGTATTGAAAGATAAAAAACTTATAGATAACAATAAAAAAGGATATAACTTACAAAAGATCAACCATGAGATATATAATTCAGAAAATAATATAATCATATCATACAAAAGCTATTATATATCTCATACAATCCTGATCCAAAACTTATCTACCTTATATTATGATGAGTCTCACAATGCTGAAGAATTGCACAGTGCAAAAATAAAGAAAATTTCATATTGAGGTTAATTTCAAATTCCATCATAATGTCTTCCTTCCCTAAGATAGCATCATTATTTTCAAAAGAGTTCAATAGTTACTCTCCATCCTAGTTTCTTCCCCTTCTTACAATGGTGGATAGTGAAATGTTAGGGTTACAGTAATTTTAGAGTTCAATAATAAGGGTGTTTTACTCCCTATCAGTAATGAAGATACAAAGCTTCCTGTCAGCTTCTTAAACTCTGTACAGTCCTATCCAGTTTCCCTGATATTTCCTTTCCAAAACAAAGTGATAAAGATTGGAATTAGCCCATCTCCAGCTGAAACAACCAATCCACTTCAGACATCAGCTAAGATCATCTAGTCTCCATCAATTATTGCATGGTTTGATATGGACTGACAGGTTGCATCAGAATGAGACAAAGAGGAAAAAGGGGATGAAAAAAATAAGAAGACAAAAGAGAGAGGCATCCTTTTTTACCCACCAATCCCAAAGAGGAAGTCTGCATAACTTGAGGGCTTAAGGTTTTAAGGAAAATCCCCCTAAATCTTGTTTGGTCAAGATACTTCCAATGAAGAGGAAATTCTCCCCTTGATTTTTTATTCTTCAGATAACAAAGCACTCTATAAATTTAAGTCACATAATAACTCCATTCTTCACATTGTTTGATTTTATACTTACTCATAACAAGTCTGGATGGTTTGATAGTTATGCCATTATAATATATTGCTAAAATCATGCACCAATTGTAAAGTTTGGTAGAACTTTTGGTAACCTTCAGCATAGGCAATAGTGTTTTTGTCCCTGTTCTTTGTTTTCATATTGCTAGTTTTCTCATCACTAAACCCAAATTGTACAGTAAAATAATTTGATGGTTCTATTTAGTCCTCTAATCTCTTTCCATTCATCCAAATAAGAAGTCAAGTTAAAAAAAAAAGGGGAAAGGTCAAGAGTCTGAGCTGTACACATGATATGCTTCAATAGGTGGTTTCCCAAGCTACTATGAAAGTAAGAGCAACGATGAAATCATCCATCATTTTCGGAGCATCAACAAAGTGAATCAGGACTTGGTATGAACATGTAGTGAGTTCAAGAAACAGCACATGAACAACACTTAATTTATGAATCAACAAGTAGACATACAAAAACAAACATATTTTGACCTCATGAGAACAAAGTACTGATAAGAACAAAGACAAAGCAAGATCAGAAACATGAACCGACCGCTAGATGATGAACCAGAATCACTACTTGAGCTACTTGAACTACAACGCTTTCCACTTCTTAGCATAGCATCTTTTTCTATCACCACAGGAGGGTATCTTGAAACAGGCGGATCATTGCCAACAATATCAACATCCTCCTCAATTGGTTCATTGCCTGCAAATTTATCAGCAACAAGAGAACCATTAGATTAAAGTTTCAAAAATAGAGAAGCTCATAATCTAACTAAATAGAGAAGTTTACCTTTGCAAGGATGCATTGATGAATTACTAAGCCCTGATTCATTTATAATCTGCAGAAAAAAAAAGTGTAATCATGAACATAGATGAATATGTTAGTATATAACCAGGTACCCAGTAATTTAATGCCCACCTCAATTTCACAAGGCTCTGATTTCGTTTGATCCTTTAACCGTTCCCTAACCATATAATCATCCAAAAGCTTCCTTAATTCAAATAGTAGATCATCGCTCATTGCATGAAGATCAATCTCTACCTCATCTGCACTAGTTTGGCTTGCCGCAATGTTCCTTCTCAAGAAATCAATTACAAGTTCAGGCATGTCTCCTAGAGATTCCAGGCGCCTACTTAGGCTCTCTTTCTCCTCAACTGTCATTTTCGACCTCACAACCTCTGGTAAACTGATATCATGGTTAAAAGAAGGTGTTTTCCTCTTGTTTGGTTGCAAAATTGGCTTCGGAGTTTCAGCTTCTCTTTTGGCAGCAGCATTTGCAGCAACCAATTTCTTTTCAATAGGTTTCCATCTTGTTTCAAAGAACTTACTCATAGCATCTGCCATAATGTGTACATCATTCTTAGGTGGATTATATGTCTTTGCATTTGTAAATGCCAGCCTCACATCTGAAACAAAATCCCATGGGTTAGAGTATCTACCTAGTTGTATCCTAGTCTTGATGGTTCCAAAATCCATTGGATATTTAATAACTTGGAAGTAATCTGGGATATTCAACTTTACTGGATCAACAGGAGTGTTGAACACCCATCCATATTGATGGTTCATCAAGCGCTTTAGAAGAGTTTCACACTGTTTCATCAACAAAGAATATGAATTGCCAAGTCTATCTGGATCCGGTGCCCTCTTTGACATCTCAAGATTTCCATTGTTCATGCACTTAAAATTGGAACCATTCTGGCCCATGGCATATTGTTTCTTTACATACCCATCACTGGAAGATGATAAAGCAACCCCATCGGCACTTGTTGTAATCCTAGAAAACATTTTCTTCTGAAACATTCGGACCTGATCAAGGTCTCTCTTAAATCTCGTCTCCAACTCCTCCTTCTCACACTTGGACATCTTCGAAAGTGAAAACAGTTCAAACGGGACATCAAATTTGCCACACCTGTCCACATTCAAGCTTATGCACTTCCTCTTAGGAGCAGAAGAGTCCTCTGAGTCAGCACGACCACAGCTCCCAAACCCTTCTGACTCAGCCGTAGTCTCCACTACATGCTGGTAGCCTGGAACAAAACCAGGTCCCTTTGAGAGCTTTTGTGCTTTCCCCATCACTGCATATAAATATATTCCAAGAGTTCTCCTTCAGCACTGCAGACGGATATAATGGGTCAAACTCACAATTGTACTCTTGTCACAGAACCAATTCTCAGAGACCAACAAGATAACCTCGGTACAGCAACTTAAGTGGAAAACTTATTTAAGTACGTGATCCTTGATAGCAATGTATTCAGATTTCGGATAGCGATAACATTTCACGCATTCAAGTACAGTAATTAATTAGGTGGTATCGCGTACCACAACTCCAAAACCCCACAGTTTTCAGCCCACCTCCGATAAAGAGAAGAGAATTCAAGATAAAATTTATTCTGGAAGTCACAAGAATATCTGATGCTCAATATTGCGTAGCTTGAGCAGATTGAGAACTGCCATGAGATCTCTGCAACAAAACCCTAGCTTCCACCAGATTGCCACCGCCACAATTCGATGTCCAAAATCAAATAGAGAACAAGGGGAAACCACCTCCGCCCCACCCTTCAGGGAATCAAAACCCCAAACCCTAGCTCTTCTGCAGCCCTTCCGCAGCTCCCTACGATAGCAGCCACGCCAAAAAGCTCCGAAATGCCACAAAAACTCCAGCCCCAGTTCCCAAAATCCCACCTCCCTCCAAAACCATACACCAATACGGCGCAAGACGGGGCAAGAGAATGGAGGCGGCGGGGGCCGACAATCCGCGAGAAAAGAACGCGAAGAATGCTTCCAAGTACCGAGACGAAACGTGGATCGCAAGCCAGCGTCGCGCCGCCAAAAGGAGCCCCGACAGCGAAAACCCCTCTCTCCTCCTCTCTCGCCTTTGCCGCCTCGCTGCTCCTCCCCCCTTCTTCGAGACTCGGAACGGAAAAGAAACGAACGCGGAGACAGACCGCTTCGGCTCCGAGTGACGAGGGCGTGGTTTATTATTAACACCCCGTTGTTTACAGACCCATTTCACAATCCCGGCCGTTAGATTCTTTTCGGTCATCTAGATCGAACGGTCAAGATCGACTCCGTAGATTCCCTTTCGATGAAATGCCGCTATCGGATCCAAAGGCCAGTTAATCCGACCCGATTGGATCGAACGGTTAGGATGCCGCTATCGGATCCGAAGGCCCTCCGGTCCGACCCAACCCGATTGAGAAATGTTTGTCTCCCGATAGCTCATGTATTAGTCTCCCGGGGAATTACAAGATCGATATCGGAGGAAGAATTTTCCTGATTCAATCTTTTCGACGTTTAAGTTAATGATCGAAATTTATATTAGATAAGAATTATTTTTTGGAAAGAGAGTCATCTGGTATAACAATGAGAATTAACTTTTATACTTAATCTTAAAGAAGATAGTCTGTAATTATCCCAATATTTTTGTTGATTTTTTGTTTACAGGGATATTAGAGAAGAGATAATCTCGAATAATTTATCTTTAATTATTATCTATGATCACGAATAATTTATCTTTAATTATTATATACGAGGAGTATGTAATTATCCAAACATCACCTGCTTTTACATAAACTTTATTATTCTAAAATCTATCAACAATGAAATATTATTCAAAGTTAGCTAGGAAAAATATCTTTCCTTCATACTTTGTGATGTTGGGCTCAACATCATTACAATTGTAAAACCTACATAGTGAAATGTAAAAGAGACTCAGTTGACTTATACATTGAAAGACCCTAAAGAATAATGGAGACCACCACCTATGCAACAATAAAAGTATCTTAATTATATTAATTAATCTACATGAGAGTATCTTAATTCATCAACCTTAGATCGAAGTTGCAAGGATAGAATTGATCGTAGCCTAGCTAAATTGAAGCACTTATTACATCATAGCTAAATTGATCGTAGCCTAGCTAAATTGAAGCACTTAATTCATCATAGAGACTCTCGCCTATAAAAGAAAATAATCTCTTAGGGATGAAGCACTTATTATTGAGATTATAGATTTATTCTCAATTTTATTGATTCATTGATTATAGTGGTATGTGAAATATAAGATGAGAAAGGAAGGATATGCATTGTGTTAGATTATATAATCATATTTAATTATATAAGATATATTATAAATATAATTGGATTACGATTATCGATCAATAAAAAAAAAATTATAGTAGAATTCATTACGATATGATCCGGAAAGAAATGAATTATTCTAATTATCATCTTAAACCTTATATTATCTTCTATATAAAAAAAGGACATCCTAGAGACTCTCCCTTATAAAAGGAAAAAATCTTTTTGGGATAAAACACTTATTATTAAGATTATATATTTATTCTTTTTTTTATTTATCGTTTATAGTCGTATAGCCGTATATAAAATATAAGAAGAGAGAAGAAGATGAATCTAGTTTTTTTTTTTTTTCCTGTACATATTCATGACTTACTATCTTGCAGATTATTGTATTAAAAAAGTATGCACAGGACCTACAATACTTTATTTTAATATTGACATTAAATTTTTACATAATAATTTTTTTATTTCTTACACATTGTTCCTCAGCTGTTGATACGTGCTTTACAACCTCTGCAAATGATCTCTTGTTTGATTGCAGAATTGACTTTGGAGTTCTGATTTGTTCTCTTTTGGCTACAGCAACATCAACAATAACCAATTTGTCTTCAATAGGTTCAGAGAAGATGCTGCTAGTTTCTGCCATGATGTGGACACCATTACTAAGAGGATTACATGCCTTCACATTGGCAAATGTCAACCTCTCATGTAAAACTAAATCTACAGTCCTCAAAAATCCAGTGGATATTAATCACTTCGAGATAATCTGAAATATTCAACTTCATTGGATCAACAAGCTGTTAAACACTCATATAATTATGATTCATCAAAGGCTTGAGAAGAGTCTCATACTGTTTCATCAACAAAGAATTCGAGAGGACTCTTTTGCTCTAATTTGAAGTGCAAGAATTCGATGACTAATATTCTTTCCTTTTCAGTTGATGAAACAATGCAAGACACTTCTTAAGCACTTGATGAACAAATGAGTCTTTAACATCCTAGATTCAAAGATGTTGAATATTATAGATTATTTCCGAGTTCTTTAATATTCAATGGATTTGGGAACGATTCAGACTAAGATGTATACTCGAGCTAATGAGATTTTATTTCGGATATGAGACTTATATTTACCGATGCAATGACATATACTCTATCTATGAAGATGATGTACATAACTAAGGCAGAAACTATGAGTAAATTTCTTGACATAAGATAAAACCTATTAAAAAGAAATCGGTAGGAAATCGCCATCAGTATCGCCCACCTATCAAAAATAAATGTTCTCATATTTCAAGGTTTAAGACGAAATATAGAAATCCATCATTGATTGAGTTCAATAGGATAAACATTAATAAAAAAAAAAAACTCATCATCTCCTCCTCCTCACGTCTCCTCTCCTCTTACACTATTCATTCTTCCGTGTCAATAGCCTTCCTCGTCACACGATGAGAATAGACAAGAAAAATGGAGACATACGATAGAGATGATCACCTATGCCTTTGCAGAGGTGACGTTGTTGAGGGAGAGGACAACGATAGATAATACCACACAATTATGAGCCATTAAAACAATCATGCCACCTTTGTCCTTGTCGTATAGGGTGTCAACGGTGTCGGCATCATTGAGAACATGAGTGGGGTTGTCCCAACGAGCCCGCTGCTTGCAATGGGAGTAAGGGATGACAATGACAAAGTCACAGTGGTTGAGAGTGACGGCGACAAAAACAACGATAATCGGGATAATTAAGGAAAGATGCAGGGGTATTTTCATTAAATTGACAGAAGAAAAACTCTTAGATAAAAACTAATTAGGGTATGCCATTTCATAAAAACTCAAGAGTAAAATGACCACAAAAAAAAACTTTTGCATTTGTCATCTATTAGTCACATCAATCAAAATGCAAAAGATCCTGCGATCAATTATTCATTTTAATAAAACTTTGATATAACAATTAATCGAACATACTGGGTTAAAGAAAAAAACCTGCCAAGGTGAAAGGTCTCATGGGACTGCTCCAGGTATCATCGTCCAGAAAGCAACCAGAAACTTTTTGCTGCTAAAAAGCATATGCAAACTGCTAATTTTGACAAATATTTCTTCTGGGAAGCCAATACCAGCTTTCAACTATAACAGTTGCCGTCGTCAGGCAAAGCAAGAACAGGTTCTTCGATGAACTTTCTGATGATGCCTCACCACCATGGTGTGAGAAGCACCACAAGCATCTTCTTATAAGAGGAACTTACCGTGCCCTAACATCAGAGAGAACACTCTTTTCAACTCCAATAAATCATCGGCTATGCTGTTCGATTCTGTCGTCCATGCAATGTGCTCATCAGGTCTCACCAAAATGACTCCATTGGATGACATTTGACACAACTCCCACCATGACTTCGAAGTCGGCGTAACAGCTTCCTCAACATCTATGAAGTTCTTCCAAGGCTCTAATTCCTTCTCGCTGCTGTTTACATTCTTATCAGATGAACCTTTCGGCCAAATAATACATACTTTTAGGGGCACATTGAATTCTTTGGCCACCATCATAGAGGCACGTGCAAGTCTGTATGACCCTTTGATTGGTGCAATAATGAGAAGGAACTCAATTTTATCTCCAGATATCAGATCCAAGGTAGAGAAAGAAGCCTATCAAGATATTCATGTAATTAGATAAAAAATACAGGAATGATCGCATCACAAATTTCAACTGGCCAAAGATATGGACAGACCTTAGCAGAAGATTCTTTAAGTGCATTGATTAGCATATGTGGTAAGCGGCATCCCGGTTTAGCACAAGGGATATATGGTCTTAAATCTCGTTTATGAACACTAGATGCTTCTGATTCCCATATCTTTTCACCACATTCAGCAACTAGAGCTCCTTCTTTATAACTACAAGATATATGGATCAGCTTAGCTATGATAGCAGTCGTCTAAGTGGACAACTACCTGTGAAAAATCACTAGAAGATGAATAAGGTATATATCATTTTTTTTTTTTAACATCAATCCAAGCAAAAGAAGACAGCCAAGGATCTAAAGTTCCCCCACTTCTGCACAACTAATTTGCATGTGGAGGAAAACTTAATAATTCCCACCTGGCAATACTAATTTATTCAACTGCACATCAGGCAAAAGACCATTATGGACAAGAAAAAAAGTCCAAATGTGATTAACAGATAATAACTAAATGGAATGTAAGCCCAAGGTTAAGCATAACTGTTACTCACCAAAACCCAAGATCTTCTGCTGGAAACTGGAGTTGAAGGCTTTTTCCCTCATCAAATATTTTCTTAAGTCTAGATAATCGCAAGGACCCAAGTGGATTGTTCTCATTCAAAATAAGCTCTGAGAGCTGGGCACGACCTATAGAAAAAATCCCTTCCAAGGCAAACTTTTGCAAGCTTGGAGGAAGAATGGAACAAAGGCTGCTATTTATCACTCGATGTACTGCAACATGAGATGTTATAGCTATTACAAATCAGAAAAGGAAGTGGACATATCAAATGCTAAGTACCTATATTGAAGGAACTGCATTATGAACAGAGGTGCCAGATCAAATTGCATGGATATGTAATATTTTTACCTGAGTTTGCGATAGCTGGGTCAAGGCCAAGAGCGACGGGAACAGACATGGCTGCCCTGAAGTTTTCAACACTCAGCGATGTATTATAAATGGCAATCTGAAACATCCAAAAGATTGATCTCACATACTTTTCCACATTAAAATAAACAGGAAGATTAGAAAGAAGAAATAAAACAAGTAAAAGGAGTTTTACCGGCCTACGCTCCATTTCATAAGTTTGTATGATAGAAGGTGAAGCAATTCCACTTAACATGGAGCTGATTTTCCATGCTAAATTATGGGCATCCTGAATACCAGTATTCATCCCTGCAAGATTAATCAATACCATATTCATCGACGGGCAAACTGACTTTGAGAGTAAAACATAGTAATGAATTTAAACATAGATAAAAAAAAATTATTACTTGATGACAATCAAGTTTGAGTTTGTATATCTTGAGTCCAGTCATGGTTAAATTACGTCTATTTGTTTGGTTGGGTTTAAGTTGAGTTAATATTATGGCTGTGGTCTAGTTGATTGAGTCATAAATTCTTATTTTCTTTTCATGATTTTCATTCTTAGATTTATTAGTAATTTTGGCAGGAAAATCAAATTAGTAAATGCTCTACTTTAATTAAGCAAGGATTCTAATCTTATACTATGATATTTTCTATTTATTTATTTTTGGTTTGGTATCTGAAAACAACTGAAATTATCTGTCTTTTAGCTGTTAAAAACTTAAAATATAAAACTGCTGAAACAGTTGTGTTTCAGTTGTTGATGGGAGTTGTTAGCTGTCAACAGCTGACAACGTCCTATATACTACCTCTCCCACTGAGAAAGAGTGATAGAGAAACACCAATTTAATAAGTTTCAATTTGGAGAAGTATGCATCCAGAATCTCCCATCTCCCCTGGGGTGCAAGAAGCTATCTCCTTGTACTTCTCTGGTACACATCTGGTACTGGTTTTTGAAACCTCGAAAGGTATAACCATGACTGTCAGGCCATAAAGAAATCCAAAGTTTTATTTATAGAACATTACATTATAACCCAGTATAGCAACAATGGAACATCAAATCAACCTTGATGTGTCACAACATTGAAGATTATACCTGGGAAAAGAAGAAAAAGATTAACAAAATTAGCTGAATGAAATATTTATTGTCTTCTTTTTCTCTTCCAAGAAAATCCTTTTGTTAGTATAAATAAGATTCTAGGAGACTCTTATGATGTACTGGGTTATAATGTTTTCTTAATAAATCATTAAATTTCTTTTTGATCTGCTGGTCTTGGTTATTCCTTTCCTCTAACTATTGCAGAATACAAAAAATTAGGAAACTTAACATTCTATCACCACTAAAACAGATCAATTATCTGTCTAATCAACCTTATCAAATTACTATTGAAAATATACCCCAAATTCCTAAGAGAACAGAAAATGATTCAATAAACTTATCGACCCAATCCTACCTAATTAAATCCTAACTAAACTAACTAGATTTGACTTAAAATCAAGAAGCAAAATTTGCTTCTGCTGCACAGGATAACACCCACATCCTACGGTGGTTGGCTCCACAATTTGATATAGCCCAATGCCCAATCCCCTCGCATGACTCGATCAGCCAGCATGGTCAATCACGAGACTGCATTTATTTGAGACTTTGAACTATCATTGAGTTTGAGATCCGTATCAGCTCCAATAGATGGATCTGATATGCATCAAAGAACAAGTGCAAAGGATTTGATCGATGGATAAGGAAGCTTCTCCAACAATGACCTAGGTTTCAAGTTCAATCTTCACCTTGATCTCAACTTTTTTGCTTGTTTGATCTTCAGTTGAAGTTTGAATCTTGAATTTGTCATTTGTAAACACCATTTAGATTCAGCTTCACACTCCAAATCTGATAGTTGAAGAGCCTTAATCATGCTCACTGTTGATGTCATAGCATTTCTGTTGATTATTAATTTATTTAAATTGCATCTACATCTACTTGTTCTTGATCCAAATCCTTTCACAGCTTATAATTTCTTTTAAATTCCTTTGTTCTTTCTTTAATTTTAATAAGATCTTACAGTGACTTGTATCTTAGCCTAATTCCATCTCAATGATCTAAAGTTTTCATCTGCACTTAATCTATGTGGTTTATAGTAATGTTGTCCTCATGTTTGTACTGCTTCTACTCAAATTAGGATTTCTCCAATATGTCATTGTGCCACTCCAGTGTCTTCGTGACACCCTTTGAGGTTTTCATACAACTAGCAAGGACATGGTGGCATCACCCCAATCAGATACCAGTGGTTTAAAAAGCGCTAGGCACCAAGGTCCAAAAACGCTCGAGGCGCTAGGCGCTCGCCTGAGCGAAACGAGACACTAAAATATAAAAATATATAATATAATTAATAAATATAATTATTTAAATAAAAATATGATATTAAATTAAGAAAATCTTATAAAATCACAATATCACATTAACAAAAAGTCTCAAAATTCAAAACAATAACAATAATTTCAAATAAATAAAAATTAACAATATTAAAATCTAAATAATATATTATTAATCTAATAAATAAAAATACTATTACTAGTATATAGTTAGTAGTATACTATTAATATATTGTTAACAGTATACTATCAAAGTGAGAAGAGTATGAGTAAGAGGAAGATCGAGGCTGCTAACTAAGAGCAGTGGCAGCGGTAGCGAGAGCGGGAGTGACGAGCGATGACAGTGGTAGCGACAGCGGTAGCAACGGCAGCGACGAGCGACGACAGTGGTAGCGGCAGCGGTAGCAGCGAGCAGCGACTGCGGGAGCGGCGACAGTGGCAGCGGCAGCAATAGCAATGAGCAGCGGCAACGAGAGCGGCGATAGTGGCAGCGGGAGCAACGAGCGGTTAGGGTTGGGAAGTCGTGAGAGGAAGGTTGATATCGGTGCTTTAGTTGGTTTGATTGAACCAACTAAAGCACCGGAGATTGAATCAAACCTAAAACGCTGGTTCGGTCGTCTGGTTTAACCCAGACGCTCGCCGAAGCGCCCAACGCCTGGGCTCGGGCCAGCGCCCAAGCAGCGTCTCTTTGAAGCGCGTCGCTTGGAAATGAAGCGAGGCGCTCGGGCCTCGCCTCGCCTCGTCCGAGCACCTAGGCGAGCTCCCGAGCGCCTATTGAAATCACTGTCATATACCAAAATTAATGTGCCCAAAATGATACAAATTAAGTGATCAGGTAATGTTGGCAGGAAGAAGTTATGGATAGGAAAAAACATATCAGAAATAAGATGAAAGCCAGTAGAGAACAAGAAAGAAAGTAATAACAAGGCTCAACAGAGTTAAAGAAAGTCTTTTGTTCATATAAAAACTGAATATGTCACTACTCTATATCATGCCTGATATATATAGACATGGCACTATAAGTTCTGTTATCTACAATTCAGATGGGGAACAGTAAGAGAATCTAAATCACCTTAATTGATTTTCTTTGCCTTTTCTTCTTGATAGATTTGGGCTAAAATATGGGAAACTTAAACATTCTAACCCTGATTAAAACAGACTTTCTATTTAATAAACTTAAAAAGTTAAAAGTACTTACCAAAACCACCGGCAGGTGGGAATCGGTGAGCAGCATCACCAACAAGTATTACTCGGTTATTGTGTGAAACATACTTCTCAGCAACTTCTGCATGCATGATCCATGGTTTTATGTCCAATACTTGCACATCGACAAGCTTCCACCCAACCAACTTGAGAATAATTTGCTCACATACCTGGATTAGATTAAACGTATCCTGAGAAAGATAGCAAATAATATTTTCAAATTCAAAATATGATATGACTATTACACATTCTAAAGAATAATTGCATGCACAAGGGAAAAAGAGGGCCTGGAGACATGATAATTTCTGCATCACTTATTCTCATAGGCATTCTCACAAGAAATAGCTATATCAGTTATCAAACTTGTAAATTGTTAAGGAAAAACATCCAGTGAAGCATAGAGAGAACAAGGAGCCATAGGTCAGTATGACCAAGGTTAATACTTAATGTAACTTGCAGAGAGAAAGTCTACTTGCAGGCTAAAGATGCAGAATACTAATAAAAATATAGTAATATAAATAAGAACAATTCAGATAGAAAAAAGTTTATAACTGCCAAGCGATTTTATTCATAATGCATTGCATAAGCTTGTGGCAAATGCTAGAGCCAGATACAAAATTTTGCTCTGAACATTAATTGTTTATCAATCAAATATTGAATATTTACATGCAGATGTCAATTCCTATCATTCGAGTTCCACTAAAATCAGGATCATCAATATAATATTTTTTACTTATTTTTTATATCCATAATGACAGAGACCTATAGTGACCTAGGTGAGAAATAGGAAGTTTCAAAGTGCCTGCTCACTCATCCTAGCACGTGCACAGGCAATGCATCCTCATTATGTTGGAAAAATATCCTTCTTGATTGATGAACTCTATATCAAATTTAATATTTTCTTAGAGAATTAACGAAAGACAATACATGTCTCCAAATAGATGAAGCAGCGAAAGGGTACAAATATGACTGAGCAGGCACAAAAAGAGACCAAAGTTTCAATATTGCATAAAGCCAATAAATTATGGCAACGATAACAATTGAGGGCCAAAGACAGTACATGCATCAAATATATGAAAGGAAGAAACTAGAACAAAAGTAAGATGGAAAATCACCTATAGATTACCTTGAAGCTAAAATCCTCAATTTTTTGCTGAGGAGAATAATATGGTATCTAAAGGTGCAAGAAAAGAAGTTAGACCTTTGTCACAAACAGAAAAATATTGAATAGCTGAATTCCATGCAAGTGATGCATATTAGGTCAGTATACATCTAGGAATTTTCCACACTCAAATGTCAAATCAAAGTTTTAAGATCCACTTTCAGCATCAACTGCTCTACCTGCATCACAAACTCCCCTTGGTCCAGATCATGTGCGACAAGAACGCCAATAGCATCTGGATTAAAAATAAAGAAGAGCATTCCAGGTCTTTCATGTAGCAGGTACTGGCCAAGATCTTTGCTTAGGAAATGCACACTGACAAGTCTCTGCAAGTTACGTTCACCTTTCATATCTATATCAACCAGCTTTCGAACTGTACTTCTTGCCCCATCAGACCCAACTAGGATGGAGCAATGAAATTCTCGCTCTTCCATCTTCCCTTCCTTTAGATAGGAAGTTCCTACTTTTAAACCTTCATTTGTAGGGTGGATAGAAATGCATTCATGGCCCATTAAAATTTTCCTATCCCATATCGAGCCTTCAATTTCACTGGGACAGCAAACAGAAAAGCCAAGCTTTTCAAGCCTTTGAAGTAGCAAATTCATCAGTTTGTACTGTGAGAAGTGTGCAACAGAAATGGGGCTGACAGTCTTATCAAAGTCTGTAAGGAATATAACAAACAAAAAAATATTTTAGCCAACCATAATCCATAAAAGGGATACAGGCATTTGGTTGGAATATATGGTAAATTCAAAACAAACCTTGAGGCTTCATGTGATCCACAGATCCAAGAACTGGACCAGACAAAGAAGTGCAGTATATGAACCTTCTCCACAAGTCCACTGGTGGTTCCAAACTCTGGATTTCCTCTGCCAGACCATCTAGTTTGCGGAATAGCTATAGGATGCTTCAAATACAACATCGCCAAGATAGCATATAAAAATCTTGATATGACAATATTCTCTTACAAGGGATGTCACTAAGAAATGGTGTGTGAGTACACTAAATAGCCAAAGAACAGATCCTAATTCCATTAGCATCCAAATTGCTTTTACCTTCCAGTAGACTATTTAAAATAAAATAACCACAAATAAATGTTAATCATGTAACTTCAATCTGAATATTAATTTTAGAAAATGACAAAAGCAGAAACCTCCATGGTCCGATTGTTAATGAAGTGGGCTTGTGGATGTCGAGAAAAAACCACACTTTTCTCCAAAACTGAGCATTTGACACCTACGAAATGGTGGGAAAAACCCATATATATTATCTCCACACAAAAATAATGAGGCAACAAAAATAACTTACAGATCACAAAATACCATAATTTAAATAATCAATACACAAGGTCAACATCTATTACAATAAATGTTAAAAATACGCAAAAGGAGTTAGGCATACTCAAAAGCTTTAATAGTGTTCATGTATATGCAACTACAATGGCCCTAACTTTTCATGCATGGTGCAAATATGTAAATGCATCCATGATTTAAAAACTGCCCGGACTGGCATGCACCTGATGGTAAAAACTGGTTCAATGGAGAACTGGGATGTAAACCAAGCCATTTTGGGAGGTTTGCATCTGGTTCAGTGTTATTGCCTAGTATCCAAGTGTGAACAGGAGAGTAAACCCATGCGGATTTCGCGTTCTTTTTTAATCTGACAGCTATAGAGTTTTTAATAATATAATCTCTCGCTCTTGCCAAATTGGGAAAAAGATCGACTCTCGATCACACTGGTGGCCACCATCGTCCACTGCTCGCCAGTGCTACTACCCAGGGCATCTCCTCTCCTCCTCCCCCTCTTCTCCTCCTTTTCTGGCTCTCCTTCTCCTCCTCATTTGTGCCACTTGGTATGCTGACATACCTTATGTCAATATGTCGGTACCCGAAATTGTAAACCATGAATGTACCAAATACATTCCAATTAAACAAAATATATTAATGCTACCAAACAGAAACTTCTCCATCAACAGAAGTTCATAAAGGATCAACTTCATGAATTGATCAGAACTGTTTCTTATTGAATGCATGAGTGATCAACAACGAGGTGTTCATCATCTTTTTCTTGTGTTTTCTTTTTTTGAGAATAATACAGGTAATACCACCAATAATTGAAAATTGAAAGCAGCAAGGAAGAGGTTGATTTTGTCAAGCAGTTGGACGAGCACCTCCCATGGTTCAAATTAACATGCTTTAGTGAGTGACAGTTAATAACCACTAGTGTATTGCTTTTTACTTAGTGCAAGGTGTACTTATAAGAGTAGTTATCCTGAGTTAGTTATTAACACTTTAAGACCCAAGAGGAATCTTACTGTCCATGTGCATCGAAAAATAGTGTCATTACTTTAAATGTGCCATCATGTAAAAATGCATGTTAGAGCATAACAAAAATATAGTGCAAATAACTATATATTTTCTACAGCATCATTTGAAAGGGAAAAAGAACTACGGCATACTTTGCTAACACTTACAACTTGGACTTAGTAATAAAGCTGAAAGGAACCTATTTGAGCATGTGTTAAATGCTTTAAATAATTTACAATGACAAGATACCATTATAGCTTGGTACACTCATACAACGAACCAATGCATCAAATCTTACTAATAAAAAAAATAAATATGATACAAGTGAGGTAAAGACAGAATATTATAAACACATAATATCATTTGTGACTTGGCACAAAGTTTTACAACATTATAGAACATGACAAATGACACAGGCAATTAATCAGAATTCCTAGCATATTTATTAGAAAAGAAGTTAGCATAAATGCTTCACAAAATTAGGGATATGCTTGGAGAGAGTACCTGAATCCTTTATAGTCCTAGAGCTTGATCTCTAGCTCAGGAACTCTCACCCAAGACTTTGTCAGCCTAGTCTTCAAACCTCTCAATCCAATTATGGAACTACCACCCGAATCATAGTTTGCATACAGAACCATCCTTCTCAATTCAATTATGTGCAACATCCTGTCCTAAATTAGAAACAACAAGCTGACTCTTTATTTCAGTCTAAATCTTTTTTTGATTGTCCTTCATCAAGTCACATAATAAGGTTGGGTGATCATTCCTACAAACTGAAACAAATTATTTAACTTAAAATAGCACTGAAAAACATGCATTACTCTAAGCATTACGATGTATCTAAGGTATGTGTAATGGCCATTTTTATCAAAAACGCCTTAATCCAATCAAAAGACAATATTCAGATTGCAACATCTTCTTGCTAAGAGCAACATTCGATCAACATATTCAATAATTCCTTGCTCTCACAAGTATAAATCAACCAGCCACCAAGATTATCCATTATGCCTCCTCCATGAATGTGCTTTGTGGCTTGATTAAACTTGGTTCTCATTGCTAGACGGAAAAGATCCTACCAAGAAAGTACTTCAATGCATCAAAAGAAACCATCATCAAGACCTCTAAGAGCATATTAAGACAGGGAAAAAGTCTTTCCAGTTAAGCAAACCTAAGCATACAATGATATCGACGCAACCAAAATCCCATGCTTCCCATAAGAACCTAAAGGGGGAGAAGAGAAAGCAAGGATCGGTCCACTCCCTTTCCTCGATTGCATTCACTTCCAAAATCCAGCAAGGGAAAGCAAAAAAATAATGGGGGAGAAGAAGATGCGCGCACCCAATTTGGTGAGAAGGATGGAGAGGATGAGCCCGACGGGGCCGGCGCCGACGATCAGGACCGGCAAGTGGGGCACCTCCTTTTCCCCTCCTCCCCCGCAGTTACTCTTCCTTGGATCGACGGTGCCGAACGAGGACGAGCAGAAGCGGTCAAGGGCTCTTCTGCGGGAACACGTGTAGAAGAAATCCGCAAGCTTTCTCTTGAGGATAAGTCCGGTAGTCACCGATCTCATGGTGAAACTCCACCGTAAACGAAGTAAAGGTCTCTCTCTCTCTCTCTCTCTCTGATGTCCGAAAGAGAATCGAATGCGAAGTTGACCGGAGAGAGGGAAAGAGCTGAACAGCCGGCGCAGTCCGCAGACGAACACCGCGGCCGCTCACGGTCCACGAATAAAGTGGGTTATATTAAACCACGGTTCGATCCAACCTAACCGCTAAATTGCGACAAAGCCGAACCATTTAACTCGAGCCCGACCTGACCTGACCCGACCCGAGCTATTTGGCTTGGCCTCAAGCAGTCATGGGGGCTCTGTTTGCTTGATTCCTTCGTATCGACATCCATCCAAAATATAATTTTAATTATTAATATTAGCCATTATTTAAATATAATAAAAATATAATATCTCGAATATTCTTAAATGTTTAACATCATAATTCTTTTTTTTGAAACAGGGGAAATTAATTATAATGATCTAAATGCACCTTTTTAGGTTTTGATGATATAAAAGAATCAACTAAATCAATCTTATTTTAGGTATTATTTAATATATACATATATATAATTAATTAAAGAAGGATACCCTCGCCTCGATCGTCTGTCGAGAACCTTTTGCTCTCGGCCATCGGCGCTCGCGGAATTCTCCTCGGTCTGCTCTGTAGGTCAGTTTCCACGTTGTTTTCCCACTCCCCTTACTTCCTCCTCTCTAGATTGTTGATTGGTTCCATCTCGATCGGGCTCTTTTACGCGCTTTCTGGGTGTTAGATTCGTTGATTCCTTAGGAATTCGCCTCGTGTTATTGATTCGACTTCCATCTGATCTTTCCCGTTCTGCGATTTATAAGGGGTTTTATATCATCCTCATCAGGTGAATTCAGGCCTTTGCCCCTTAGGGTTGTCTTTTCTTTCGCCCCTTTCTTGATTTCTAGGGTTTGTTTTGGTCAGCCCACCTCAGTCCCCTCTATAGGTGGTTTCTTGTGTTATGGCGGCCGGTCGACATGGTGGTTACCGAGATAATAGGTTGCAGGACCGGGAAACAGATGTTGAGGTCTCCAGGAGGAAGGATTATTATCGGGATGGTCTCCGTGATGGAAGTCGTAATGGGGACCATAGCCGAGATGTGCATGATAGGATTAGTGTCAGGCAAAAAGACATCAGGGAGATGGGTGCGGTGAATGGCTCCTACAGCTCCCCGTTGAACAATTTGAGCGGCGGAAGCAGTCATAGTCAGAAAATCAATCACCTTTCTGGGAGAGATGTTGACCGTGAGACTGGGGAGTTGTCCAGTGGGAGTGGATCAGATGATGCTGAAGCACCCATATCAAAAATTAGGGAGAATGGGACTCAGGATAAGGAGAATGGTGATTCTTCCATGTCTATTAGGAAAAGGAAGTTTTCTCCAATCATTTGGGATAGGGATGACGATAAGCAATCTGCTGTTGCTACTTTCGGAAACAAGTACAACAAGTTTGAGCAAGTTAACCTGCCTCCGCCACCTCCTCTGCCTGAGGGTTTTGTACCACCACATTCCATCGAGGTTGTTCTACCATGTGCTGTGAATATGTCACCTGTAGCTATAGATGTAGACGTCCCTGCAGACTCACCACAAGAACAGTTGGTAGATCCTGATCAGGAGGCCCGGTTAGTAGATGACTACGAAGAGGAACTTGCACCAGCTCGGAGTATTTCTTTCTCCAGATGGGCAGATGGAGACAGTGTTCTTAATGACGATGAAGATAAACCTTTTGAGGATGATCTTGTGCCCAAAAGGAGGAAGGCGACACCTTTATCTGATTTAGGAAGGCAACAAATGCAGAAAAAGGTGCCAACTCCTGAGCTAGGCGAGGTTATTGTGAGAGTAAACTCAGGTGGGTCTCCATGTAAGCTATCTGATTCAGAGGGAAAGTACGGAAATACTGACAGGGAGCTTGGGAATGACAGAAATGATTATATGGATGTTGATGGCGATGAGTATGATACAGACACAAGTGATCAACTCTCTGATACTGACTCCGAGGGCAAAGATGATGAGGCCAAGATGCTGGGGCCAGCACAGCCACCCCAAAGATGTATAAGCATGTTGCAAGGTTGTCGAAGCGTGGATGAGTTTGAGAGGCTGAACAAAATAGATGAAGGCACCTATGGTGTTGTATACAGAGCAAAGGATAGAAAGAGCAGGGAGATAGTGGCACTTAAAAAAGTTAAAATGGAGAAGGAGAGGGAGGGTTTTCCACTGACATCCCTTAGAGAGATAAATATTTTGTTATCTTTTCATCATCCTTCAATTGTAGATGTTAAGGAAGTTGTCACTGGTAGCAGCCTTGATAGTATTTTTATGGTTATGGAATATATGGAACATGATTTAAAAGGGTTGATGGAGACTATGAAACAGCCCTTTAGCCAGAGCGAGGTAAAATGCTTAATGTTGCAGCTTTTTTCAGGTGTCAAGTACCTTCATGATAACTGGGTTCTCCATAGGTACTCTCCGATTTTTTAGCTTTATCATGTATTGAGCTCTATTTTTATTTAGATATTCTTATCTTTTGAATGTTTTCTCCTTCCTCTAGGGATTTGAAGACATCTAATATTCTTCTAAATAATCGTGGAGAGTTGAAAATATGTGATTTTGGTTTGTCTCGCCAATATGGCAGCCCATTGAAGCCTTACACTCACTTGGTTGTGACATTATGGTACAGGTATGTGGCACTATATTGGTACACTTTCACATTCTTTTTCTTCTGCTGCTGCTTGTTTTTCTTGGGATGTTGTTGAGGGAATAATTTTATAATATGTCATCATATGATGACACAATCAACTATAATTAATTCTAAATTCAGTTAGTTTTCTCACCTTAGCTTTCTAAATTTTCTTTTGTTATGATAGGGCACCAGAACTTCTGCTAGGAGCTAAGGAGTATACAACTTCTATAGACATGTGGTCCTTAGGATGCATAATGGCTGAGCTTCTAGCAAAAGAACCATTATTCAGAGGAAAAACTGAGTTCGATCAACTTGACAAGGTTTTTATTTGTAATACAGCAGTTTCATTACTATCCTTACTCTAATGCTGTTTATCTGCTTTAATATAACAATCTTTCTTGCAGATATTTAGGACACTTGGTACCCCCAATGAGAAGATATGGCCTGGATTTGCTAAACTACCTGCCGTTAAAGTTAAATTTGCCAAGCAGCCGTAAGTCTCAAGTCTTTACTGCTGCATGTTCTTGTTTGGTCATTGCATGCATTTATATTATTTAGGTATTCTCCAGAATTCTTATTAGTGCCACCCTTTTCCAATCCTTGAGCTATCGATGCTCATACCTAAGCTTTGTGGCTTGCTTTGGTGGCACTAGCACTTGGCTTGGGTGAAGTATTTTTTATTTTTTTGTCATTTGATGAGTTACTTTTTTCTTACAGGTATAATAAGCTACGAGAAAAGTTTCCTCCCACGTCTTTTTCTGGCCGTCCAACCCTGTCTGAGGCTGGGTTTGACTTGCTAAACAAACTTCTCACATATGACCCTGAGAAGGTAAGTATTGAAATAGTGAAAAGGGTTTCATACTAATCATAGTCCTCACCTGTTAGTTCTCCTAAATGTTTGGGGGCTTATTTTGGATGTAGCGAATAACAGCGGAGGCTGCCCTTAACCATCGCTGGTTCCATGAGGTTCCTCTGCCCAAGTCAAAGGATTTTATGCCTACTTTCCCTGCTCAACATGCACAAGACAGGTGCCTAATGTTCAATTGACAAGCTCCAGCTGAAACATGTGCTTCCCTCTTTTTATGTGTGACTAATTCATGATCCTTGACTGATTTGGTATACAGACGTCAACGAAGAATAATGAAGAGCCCTGATCCACTTGCAGAGCAAATGTTGAAGGAAGTGCAACAAGAAGAACTAGGTCTTTCTAGCCTCTTTGGCTAGTGGACATGTACAGCGAACTTTTGAGGTCTTGGCTGTGAGTTCTGCCTGCTCATTTAGTTAGGAATTCTTGTTCACAAATTTCATAGGTGAGACATATATTGCTGGTGATGATGCACAACTTCGTTATCTCAGGAAAGAATTGACAATCTTGTTAAGCAGGCACCATTGATGGTGTTGGAGGGTCATAAAGGATATTATCTTTCTTTTTATGACCAAAACAAGAACTCTTGCAGGGCTTTTCCTTTACTTCAGCAGCAGTAATTATAAAGCACATCCTTTAAGGTGTGGGATATCAAACTTTTATATTAGCATGATCAATTCCCCCTGAAGCTTGTATATGTAAAAAATTTCTAATTGGCACATTGTAAACAGTGTTCCAAAAGACTGGATTTAATACCAAGCATTAATTGAATGTTGGCTATGCCTTAGTGTAATTACTTCTAATGGTTCATGCTGTGTTTGCAAGAGTTGACTGGTTGATGCGGTTGGACATTGTTGCTTCCAGTATTGAGTAATCAATAGCTTTCTTGTGAAAAGGTAATTGACTGCATGATGCTTTAAGACTAGGAAAAGAATGGGTTTTGTATGCTTCTGATGAGTTTATTACTCATAATTGTAAGCAAGAAAAAACGTGTTACCTTCGTGTTCTTATGATGTGATACTAAGGCTGATGTTGCTTTACAACTGGAAAATTTTTTCTACTCTGCTGCACTGATGCTCTTGTCTGTACTTTGCATCCTTTCCAATTTAATGAATCTTGATTCACTACAGGGAACAAATTGCATTGTGACTGAACTAGGTTTGTAAATTACGTATCAATTTCAAGGATCACATGTTCCCCAAGAGCTGCTATTGATGATCTTTAATTTGTATGAATTGTTTATAGTACTTGGTTCTAGGTGGGTGTTGGTCAGAGATTTTGTATATCCAATTAATGTATACAACATGCAAGCATTACTTTTTAGTAGGACTTATTTCTTTGGAAAGTCCTACCAAAAAGAATAGAAATATCTGGAAATTTTATGCATTTATAAATTAGTACATAGGAGATGGTGTAGGAGTTTGACTAACACTGGATGGAGCTAACAAAGTTGCAGTAGAGGATTTGACATGTTATCAGTTGAGAAGTGGGAAAAAGAAAAGGCATTTCAATAGCAAATAGTTTATAAAGATGATAATCAGATTATTAGAGCACTAGACTTTGTAGAAGAATAATGCTTTTAGCATAAAATTGTCACCTTATGGACAGTGTTTGATGTTATGTAAATATATGTTCTAGTGCAGGTGTATTAATATATGTATATATATGTTGTGAAAGATCACGATGAAGAGTAATTTTTAATTGCTTTGCACCTTTCATCAGCTCAACTAAGAACCAAAAATATGCAGCTTGTGCATGAAGTATATATATGACTTTGGACTATATTTACCTAACCGGCATGTGAAATTATTTGCCGTCTGTACAACTTTGGAGTTGGCTGTTACTCTTTTTTTATCTCTTGAAGTTTGTCAACTGTGTACATAGCTTTAATGTGTCTTGTGATTCTGTGTCATTATGAGACCTTCCATCTTTATCATCTTGAGGGAACTGCTTCTGTACAGTGTATCCTGTATGTTGGCTACAGCTCTTAACAGTTATCTATGGATAACTTTGTTTTTTTATGGGTATCTTGAACCTTACTTTTGTTAATTGTGTTTGTGAGGTTTTCATTATCTACTACTTTCTTCTTATGTCAATTTGTACTTTAATATTGGTTGATGATGTAACTATGTTGGAATGGCAATGCAGTGTCTGAATAAAGAATCTATGATGAAAGGAGATGCGGTTGACAGAAAATGCTTCTCAGAAAATCACAGAAGTTTAGTTGCTTATCTGCATTTTCAGAATTGAGCTTATTGATTTCAATAGAGGTACTGCTTGCCCGATATGCATAATAAATTAAACCTACATATGACATTTGCAAATATTAAATGTTACTTTGTTCTATGCTGTGACGATCTGTTTCACTCAATTTTGTTAGTTAATTAGCAATTTGCTTCTGTGATCTCTCATTTTTCCAGGTAATATTTCTTTGTAGGAAACCTGTATTTGAAAACTAGATAATTTGCACTTGGTACATCAATTATTGTGTCATCGTGTGGAATGAGCGATTGCTTGCTTCTGAATTATTGGTTGCTGTTGACAATACTTTACTTCTTGTGTCTGAAACCAATGCTCTATAATAAGTATAAGATGAGAAATTCTGATGCAACTGGTCTGAAGACAAGCTTTAGAGGACTTGTTGGATAATTGTAACATCTGTTTCTCTCTTTTTTGCTTTTGATAGTATGCACCATTACATTATGAGATCTAAAACTTTTAGTTTTAGGTTGTTGGAGGTTGAGAAGACAGGAAGCACATTTGGTCAACTTAAAGTTTATATTTCTTATCTTGCTACTTTAAATCAAGAAAGGTATGCTACTTATTCCTTTGTTAAAAACATGTTATTTTAAATTTCAATGACATTTTCTTTCTGTGTTGTACTTAAAGATATAATTTCCATCAATGGCTTTGTCTGCACAGGTCATGCTAGATGTGGCGAACGCCTGGATGGAATTAGAATAATTATGAATAAGACATCTAGCCCTAACCTTAGTTCTTTTTGCTTTATCTCAGTTTTTTCAGTTATTTATTATTTCCTATTGAATCTTCAGTTCCAATTGTTTTGACTGATATGCATAACTATTTTTGTTTCAGAACAAGATGGCTAAAATTCAGTTGATTTATCCGTACTAGATTTAACCCAGAACATTGTTGTGCTCATTGCTGGTTCCATAAATTGTTTATTTTGTGTGCTTGTGCTGTTTTCCAGTTAATTTGATATTAACATACATATCTTGTTATACAAAAATCAACTCTCGTTCTATACTAAATCTACTCTTATTTTCTTGTTCTTCTAAATAATTAACTAGATCTGAAATATAAGGTAAAGCATTTGTTGTTTCGATATACAAATAATGGTTGTATATAGGCCTTTGTGGCTAAAGCATTTGTTGTCATCAACTCTCGATTTTCATGGTTGAGGTTTTATACTTGACCATAGCTTGGTTTCGAATTTTGGGTTTCTAAACTACTTAACACCGGATAGGACCAAGGACTGAAATCTCAATTTGCTACCGGTAACAGTCAGCGACAAGTTCGGTGTAGTACCAGTGTGTGACCGCGTATCCAGGCTTGCTCTTGGTTGGTGTTGGTCTATGTCTCGGTTGACTGTTGGACTAGCCAATGCCTCCCTACTGTCCAGTACAACTTGGTAACTATTTACTGCCTGAAGTCTAGTATGTTTGAATTTACCTGACAGGACTGCTCATACTGGATCTAATTGGGTGAAATTGTGTGGTTCACGCCGTAATTGGGTATTTGACCAGCCTATACCAACTGGTACAGGTAGAATTTTAAAACATGAGACCAACTTCGTATTAAGATTGGGCACAAAATTAAATGATGGTGTATGAATTACCTTATGATAGGTTTTCTCTAACTTGGTGCAGCAAGACTCGTTGTTTGTGCTGTGTCTTACCATAAAGATTCAGGAAATAGCTATTATAGGTTTTTATGATAAAAAGCCAAATTTAGGCTAATTTATGCTTATTCCAATATTATCTCAAAATGCCACCTGCTTGTAGGGTATATTGTTATATTACTTGGGGTTCAATGTTGAGGCTATTGTATCTTCAAATATAAAGTTGTAATTTTATCCTGTTTGTATTAGGTGGAACTTACCAATGCATCTTGTGTCTAGCAGATGTAACCGTCAAGTAGTGGTTGGTTATGGTCTATGTCCTATAAATTAATGCTACTCTTCTCGTTTTGGACTCTTGCATAATACTTTAGGCCTCAAGGCTTTCTCTGACCGCCTCCTTTCATCTTCTCCTTTTCACTGTGTTCATCAAGACATCACTGTTGCTGAGGTGGTAGATAATTCTCAATTATCAATCTAAGTGAAACCTTCTGCATTGTTTAAGAAATTTCTTTTTCCAATGATTGGTTGGTGGATTGGAGAAAATTCTTGGACATTTAAGATTTTATTTATAGGCACTTTGGGACCCATGAGTTATCATGATTTTCACTATGAATCACTGAGATGTCCTGCATGGTAGGTACCTAAACTACGGTAGAATATTGAAGCCATTCCTGCTGCATTACATGCATGTTTATGTACTTAAAAAATTATTAATATACATGTATATATGTTACACAACAGTGCATGTATATTTAGAAGTATATATAAATTCATGCAATGGGAGATTTTGTGTAGAGGTGTGATTGTTTACATGTTTAATGATGCAGTTTATTATGGGTTTATCGCCATCAGGGTGATTGCTGGTCTTTGTTTTGGTCCATTATATCAGCAGTAATTGACAAGTCTTTTTTTTTTGTATGATTGACCCATTTAGTGGTGAGTTCCAACCTTAATCAGAACTGATTAAGATGGAAATAATGTTTAAGCTGCTGCTTGAAGGATTTGACTGCAGAACTTAGTCAACCATCTGAGTTTTCTAACTTATCTATAAATTTACTCTAATTATTGAGTTTAATGAAGGAAAACTGCAACTGAGTAAGATATTTTATTATCTTCTTAGTCATGCTGTCCTTTTAATATAATCAGAGTCCAATTCTGATCCTTTTTTACAGTTTGTAGTTGCAGTTGCACACCTTACCTGTAGAGATATTGTGGCTGCCTTTTATTTCTTGCCAATGGCTGCTGAATTTTCTATCGAAAACCTAAAAAAAATAGTTTCCAAAAATGGAGAAGCTAGACCTAAATGTATTTTGACAAAATAGATTTGTGTTTAGATCCAACCCAGGCTGAAATAATACTGAACTGCATTAATTTACTTCCACTTCCTCATGTTGTATCCAATGATGCAATTTACCAATCTTCTCTCTCCGTTTCCTACTTTGGTGCTTCAAATTCATGCATGCATTACTAGAATAATAATTTTACTGTGGCTTTTGTCTTCTTTCTGTATCATCAGGCATCTAAAGTGTTTGACGTGTGGAAGGATGCCGGAGTTGGTGGAATAGTGAATTTTAGATATGTATTCTGTATTTTAGTTGCTGGTCTTTCATACATCAATCCTTTTGTTACTTCCAGGCTTCCTTCAACTTTAGCTCTCATAATATCTTTCTCTGGTTGAAGTTTCAATCTCATGTAGTGTTTTGTTGTATAAGCTGGGCATTGCGAGTCTGATTTAGTAACGTTACTAAAATATGATTCACCAGTTAACATCATACTATCCTAACTGCCTGTGGAGTTTTGTATTATGTGCCTGTATGATTGCTGCAAGTCTTATTCAACTATACTTCTTTTATTGCAGTTTCTTACTTAATCTCAAACCAAAAGCTCTATCATCCACCTCTATGTAAGCTAGAATTATTCAACATGTAACTAATCAGTCACCATTATTATTTCGTTTAGTGCCCCTCCTCTTCTCAAGTGGTGCTTTCCTGCAGATAGGAGGCATCTTTGACATGATTTGTAAAGTATGTTGTGTTATGTGGTTGCCTCATGAATGGACTTGAAAGAGTAACACTTTTATCTTCTCACGACAATTTGAACTGAGATCTGGCTTCAACTTCTGATGGCGACCATATGTTTGAGCAGCAGTCTCTCATGAACCTTGGCCAGGTACATTATCATCATCATCATCTCTTTTTCTTCATCGTCGTCTTTTATTTCACATCATCTCATTTCTCTCCTTTTTTTCATATCCGATTGTGTATTTAAATATCACCCTCATGTGATTTTCTTTTCCAGATTTTCTTGTATGCCATGATGCACTTACAGAAGGTGAGCCTGGTTGGGGTGCTATCGTTTCTCCACAGTTTGCTGTCCTATGGGACCGTTTGGAGGAGACTGTTGAATGTACTTTGCTTTTCTGTCTCTTGTCAAGGATATTAGAAGGAAATCTATTTATCGTCATCTGATCTGTTGAATGCTGTGTCAATTTTATACCCAATTGCATGTTGAGTCAAAGAATACCGTGTGAAGTTGGCTTTTGGGTTTCCTCGTGGGCAAAGTGGGTTCACAATTTGGGTGTGTTATAGGTTTTAGATCATGGATATGTTTGATTTCCCCTGCACCGTCTCTTGACGTGCCCATTTTAAGTAATTTTTCATGGTCCTACGACAACAACAACAACTCTGTGAGATCACATCCCATTTGGCTTTACTCAGTAATTTGTTGATATTAGTTATTCATGCGTGCATATTAACTAAACTCCATTTGAATTGCTTTGTGATCTTACTCAGAAGGGCATAAAGGTCTATCGATTTGAATAGCTCATGTAGGAGGTGTTGATCCATAAAACACATAAGAGCATCAAAGTAGGAGAGTTTGACGCATGAGATGTGAGAGCGTGAGGACATGACGACTTGTACCTCATATATAGTGAGAGCTAAAGACATGAGACCCTCGAGGGCACCTACAAATGCCTACTTAAATCGCACGAGTTGGATACATAAGTTGAAGAAGGGCATAAAGGTCTGTCGATTTGAATAGCTCATGTAGGGGGTGATGATCCATAAAACACATAAGAGCATCAAAGTAAGCCAATTTAAACCGCTCGCATGGGAGGTTTCGCATGTATGACATGCGGGGGTGTCAACTAGTGTCGACATGGATCGTTTGCATAGGTCACATGCATGAGATGCTCAATGGTGTCAAGAGAGTCAACTTGAACCACCCAATGAGTGGTATCAGAGACATGAGACTCGCAAGGACATCAGGTCAGGCTGACTTAAATGGCCTACATAAGGGGCGTTACGTGTATGAAAAACAAGAGAAAGTCTAACGAAATACTTGAACTACTGGGTGTGTCGCATGCATGAGATGCGAGAAGATATCAGAGTATCAACTATCACCTTGTAGGGGGAGTTGGACATATGAGACAGACAAAGGCATGAGTTGTGCCAACTTTAAATGCCTTTATAGGTAGTGTCGAACTAATGAGATACATGAGAGTGTTAAAGTGTACCAATTTGAATTGCTCACATATGTGTTTTGGATGTATGAGACATGTATCAATGTCGGAGCATGCCAACTTAAATTATCCACGAAAGAGGAATCAAACCCATGAGATTCAAGGGTGTCGAGGTGTGCCAATTGAAATCGCTTGCATAGGGGGTGTTGAACATGTTGGGTTATGCCAACTTAAGGGGCATCCAGGACTACCAACCTGAGCTAGTCATGTAGGGGGAGTAAGATGCATGAGTCAAACAAAAGTGTCAAGACGTATCAACTTGAACCGTCTTCATAGGTGGTGTCGAATGCATGAGACACATGAGGCTATTAGGGCAAACTTGGGTAGGGACGCATGAGTTGTGTGAGGGCATTGATGAATGTTGAACTGAGGCTATTCATGCAAACTTGTAGGGAGAGTCAAACCAATGAGATGTGTGAGAATGTTGGGGTATGCTGACCTAAACCATTTTTATGTATAGGGTATTGAACATGTGAGACACACTCGAGTGCTGACTTGAATTACTTGCATAGGAAGAGTTAGACATTTTAAATGTATAAAGGTGTTGGTGAGTGCACCACACAAGCAAGACTAATTGGATGCATGTGATGTGCAAGGCGATAGGGCATGCCTATGGGTAGGCCTAGTTGGATGCATGAGACATGCAAGCGTGTGAAGCATACTAATTTGAACTACCCAATATAAGAGTTTCACAGACATGTAATTTGAGGCAACAAGGGGTTTTGATTGGACCTAGCCAGATACAAGGACTCACACGTATGAGTGATGAGAAGGTGTTAGGGCATGCTAATTTGAACCACCCATGTAATAGTTGTCAGTTGCTTAAGATGCTGACAGGCGTTGCGCATGCTTCTCAAGCTACCAACCTAGAGGATGTTAGATGTATAAGATACAAAATTTGAATCAATTGTGTTGAGGGAGTAGACACATGAGATATGTGAGAGTATCAAAATGTGCTAATTTAAATAGTCATATAATGAGAGTTGAACGCATAAGCCACCTAAGGATATCAAGACATACTGCCCAAACCACTTGCATAAGAGGAAGACGCATGATGCTTATGTGAGTGTGAAGGCAGGTTGACTTGCATCGACCACATAGTGGGAGTGGGATGTATTAGGTACATAGGGCATCGATGTAGGCCTACAAGGACCATACACGTAAGACTAGTTAGATGCATGATATGTGTGGGGCATTAGGGCAAGCTTATGTGAACCTCGTGTAGAATTAGTTGAAGGCATCATATGAGCAAGGGCATAGGACATGCCAATTTCAATTACCCCACATAAGAGTTGTCGCACACATGTGACACAAGGAGACACAAGGGAGTTACAACTAAAACTGAACTAGATAGAGGGAGTCGGCATTGGGGCATGATGACTTAAATCATCTATGTAAGGATTATTATATGCATGATATGCTTAAAGGTATTGAGGATTGCTGATGTGAACCCTAATGTAGAGGGTGTTAGATGCATGAGATGCACAAGGGTTTCAATGCATACCAACCTGAATTAATTTATTAGCAGAGTCAATGCATGAGAGACACGAGGGTATTAGGATGTGTTGACTTGAGTAGTCATGTACTAGGAGTCGAGCACATGTAAGGCATGAGAGCTTTAGGGTATCTGGACCTAAATAATCACATACGAGGAGTTAGATATGTGAAATGTGTGAGAAAGTCTCAATATACAACTTTAATCACCGGTGTCAATGCATACTTTAAATGCCTATACAGGGGTATCAAATGGGTGAATGCATGCCGACCTAAACCACTTGCATAAAGGAATTTTGATTTGAACTGCTCACATACAAGATGTCAACAGTATTAGAGACACAAGGGTACTAGAGTGTATCAACTTGAACCACCTACATATAAGTGTTGACTTGATGAAACGCATGAGGGTGGTTGGGGAATGTCTATTTGAACAACCCTCACATGAGGTGTCAAATGTATGAGACACGTGAGGGTTTGAATAAGAGATGCACAAGAGTTTCAAGACATACCAACTTGAATCAATTGTGTTGTAGGAGCCAATGCATGAGGCATGCAAGGGCATTAGAATGCATTGATTTGGATAGTCGTGTAATGAGAGTCAAACACATGCAATGCATAAGGGCATTGCGACATGCTGACTTAAACTACTCTCATAAGGGGAACACACATTGTTGGGAAATCTGGGGTGACATCACATGCGTAGTGGAATAATACAAAATTAAAATCTCAAAATTTTTCATAGAAAAGAAGGTTTCATAATCATGCCAAAGTTGGTGCGTAAAAACCCACGAAACCGAAAAGTGCACGTATAAGAAAGATATGCTATATAAGGAGATCATATATCCCTTAAAATCTACATATCTATGGGAAAGAATGAAGAGGTCAATTGTCCTCCTCTCTAGTGGTGATCCACATGGTAGGAGCTACGAAGACGCTCATCACTACATAATCCTTCTTGTTGCGCATACCACACAATCAAAAGGGAGCTGCCTTTTTTTGTTGTCCACATACCCCAAATAGGGGCTGTAGGTTGAGGAGAGGGAGAGAGGAGAATAGGAGGTGGTAGTCAAAAGAACTTGGTGCGTGACCCTTTAATTCCCTCTTATTTATAGAGGCCCCCTATCAACCTACCCCTAATGGATCCTGTCATATTGGGTATTGGATCTCCATCCAACTACCCAAGACTCTTAGATTAGTGAGTCTATATCCAATAATCTCTTATTGGCTCTTATTGAATCTCATCCATAGGATCCAATAATTTATGGGTTTATTGGATATCCAATAAGATATAAGCTTCAACGGATATCTCATATCCGAACCTCTACTCGTCGCAACACTTATCATATGTGTGTGACTCTCTAGGCCCAATATCGAGCTGGTCGTGAGTCATACCTATCAAAACTCCTTCTGGCTTAGTGAATTATTATCTCCATAATCATTTACTCGACTTATCAACTACGGACGTACTAGGCCACTACGTCATAGTCCCCAAACGATATAAGGGAATCCAATCCATTAGACATATTTGTCCTTAGTTACTATGTATCTATAGTCCCTCATCCATCTAATATCCCAAAGACCGTATACCGGGCATGATGTTGTTATGCCCATACGGTTTCTACTCGAGTCTCGCTCTAATCGGATTCTCTCAAAGAACTCTTTATCTCTCAATTCGAATGACCTTGTCTAGGGATTTGTCTAAGTAAGAATACATATGATATTTCTCTTATGATACCGAGAGTGAATGATCCTCTATCAACACTCAATAGCCCTCGAAAAGTTAGTTGCCACTCCCGCTAACCGGCTGTGCTAGAATTGGAACTTTCCGACCTATAAGTACGGTATCAAAGAGTAAAGTACTCATACAAGACATCCTTAGTGTCTTAAGTTTAAAGACCATATACACCACTAAGATGACGGAATCACTTTCTGACAATAAGGAATCATCAACCATCCAACATTCCGTGAGTGGATCAATCTGTGAACTCATTCTCCAATGAGCACCTGCACTATATTCCTAGTGTCCCCACACAAGCAGCTATGAGACAAACTGCCTCCATCATATAGACGGGTATACAATACACTAATATATCCTGTTATTTCAATTTCTCTCTTGAGTAACCTAGGACTAGGATTATTTATGGTTTATGTTTAAAGGCGAATCGGTCTAATTATCGTGATATTATCACGATCTGATACTCACACCTGCACTATATTCATAGGGTCCCCACACAAGCAGCTATGAGACAAACTGCCTCCATCATATAGACGGGTATACAATACACTAATATATCCTGTTATTTCAATTTCTCTCTTGAGTAACCTAGGACTAGGATTATTTATGGTTTATGTTTAAAGGCGAATCGGTCTAATTATCGTGATATTATCACGATCTGATACTCATTGCACAGATCCATGAGTATATTCATGTAACAAGCAATATAAAGTGATAAAATATTAAAATATAATAACAAAAAGAGTGTGTCATGTCACATGTGTCATCACTCACGTGATTGACTTGCAGGGCACCTATGACTAGCAATCTCCCACTTGACCTAAAGTCAATCGCCTGTGCGTCTGATCCCCATCAGACTCTTGTGACACTCAAAGATAATCTAAGACAATGGCTTTGTCAGTGGATCTACGATGTTATCTTCGGATGAAACTCTTTCCATTGTTACATCTCCTTGGGCAATAATCTCTTTAATCAGGTGGAACCTCCTCAAATCGTGCTTAGACTTTTGATGAGACCCAGGTTCCTTCGCTTGAGCAATTACCCCGTTATTATCGTAATATAAGGGAATCGGCTCCTCGTTGCTCGCCACGACTCCCAGATCTACGATGAACTTTTTCATCCAAACTTTCTCCTTTGCTGCCTCTATTGCTGACTCTCTCCCAGATCTGTGATCGAGTCAACAGTAGTATCTTCCAGCATACTATTCTATTTAGGGTGAACACATACCATGAATTATATTTATTGTCATCGACGTTAGATTAAAAACTCGAGTTTGTGTAGCCCTCAACCCTGAGGCTACTACCTTCATATATCAATAAAAGATCATTGTCCTTCTCAAGTACTTAAGGATATACTTTAATACTTTTCAATGCTCCAAGCATAGATCCACATGATACCTGCTCGTGACACTTAGAGAATAAGTTATATTAGGCCTGGTACATATCATGGCATACATGATAAACCCTATTACTGAGGTATAGGATATCCTATCCATGTTCGTCCTTTCTTCATGAGTCTTTGGGGAAATACTCATAGAAAGTGATATCTCATGTCTCGTTGGTATGAGATCTCTCTTGAAATTTTCTATGCCAAACCTTTTGACAATAGTGTCTATATACCTGGACTGAGATAAGCCAAGAATCCTCTTGGATCTATCTCTATATATCCGAATCCCCAAGATATATGATACTTCCCCTAAGTCCTTCATAGAGAAATGTCTAGATAACCAAGCTTTTACCGTGGAGAGCATTCATACATTATTTCCAATGATCTGAATATCATCTATATATTGCAACAAGAATGTGATAACGCTCCTACTTACATTCTTGTACACATAAGGCTCATATTTTTTCTTAATAAAGTCATAAGATTTGATCGCCTTATCAAATCTTATGTTTCAACTTTGGAAAGCTTCCTTCAGTCTATAGATGGATCTGAGCAACCTACATACCTTATCTAGATTATCCTTGGATAGAAATCCCTCATGTTGTATCATAAATATCTCCTCCTCGAGGTTGCCATTGAGGAATACAGTTTTCACGTCTATTTGCCAGATATCATAATCATAGTGTGCTGCAATAGTCAATAAAATTTAGATGAATTTTAGCATAGCTACAAGTGAGAAGGTTTCGTCATAGTCAACACCTTGTCTTCGATGATACCCTTTAGCCATCAGTCTTGCTTTATAGGTCTCCACCCTTTCATCTACTCCGATCTTCTTCTTAAAGATCCACTTGCAGCCAATTGGTACAATACCCTCAGGTGCATCAACTAAATTTCAAACCTTGTTGGAGTATATAGAATCCATCTCAGAATTCATGACTTCTTACCACATCCTGGAGTCTATACTTTTAATGTTGAGAAATCTTGAGGTGACATCACATGCACAGCGGAAGAACAGAAAAATAAAATCCCTAATTTTCCAAAGATTTGTTTGTCGTTGTGCAAAGATTGATGCATAAAAATTCACAAAACAGAAAACTGTATATAATAAATATTGTGTTACTAAGGGAGATCGTATATCCCTGAATCATTGCAGATCTCTAGGAGAGAGTGAAGGAGGTCAAGCCCCCTCCTCTCTAGCGGTGATTCACACAACAGGGCTGCTACGATGCTCCTCAAAACTCCAGGCCTGCTCTGAGGTGGAGAGGAGGAATAGAATAGAAGAGGCAAGCAAAAGGCTAGATGCCTATGAACCACTAAATCCCTCCTATTTATAGAGGTCCCCTATCAACTTAACCCTAATGGATCCTCCCATATTGGGTATTGGATCTCCATCCAACTACCCAAGCCTCTTAGATTAGTGGATCTCTATCCAATAATCTCTTATGGGCTCTTATTGGATCTCGTCTATAGGATCCAATAATTCATGGGCTTATTGGATATACAATAAGATAGGGGCTCCAACAGATATCTCCTATCCGAACATCTACTTATCACAATGCCTACCATATGTGTATGACCCTCTAAGCCTAATATCAAGTTGGTCGTAAGTCATACATGTCAAAACTCCTTCTGGCTCAATGAATTATTATCTCTATAATAATTCATTCGACTCATCGACTACAGACGTACTAGGCCATTACGTCGCAATCCCCAGACGTACAAGGGAATCCAATTCATTGGACTTGTCTATCCTCAGTTACAGTGTACATATAGTCCCTCATCCATCTAATATCCCAAAGACCATATACCGGGCACGGTGTTGTCAGACCCATACAGTTTCTACTTGAGTTACGCTCTAATCGAATTCTCCCGGAGAACACTTTCTCCCTCAATCTGAATGACCCTAGCTAGGGATTTGTTTGAACAAGAACACATTAGATATTCCTCTCATGACACCGAGAGTGGACAATCCTCTATCAACACTCAATAGCCCTTGTAAGGTTGACTATCACTCCCGATGACCGATTGTACTAGATCTGAGACATCCAAACCTATAAGTCTGGTATCAAAGAGTGGATCACTCATACAGGACATCCTTGGTATCTCAAGTCTAAGGACCAGATACACCATTGGGACTATGGAATCGTTGTCTGATAATAAGGTATCATCAACCATCCAGTATTCCGTAAGCGGATCAATTAATGAACTTATTCTCCAATGAGCACATGTACTGTATCCCTAGTGTCCCCACACGAGCAGCTATTAGACCAGTTGCATCCATCATATGGACAGGTATACAACACACTAGTCTGTCCGGTAATCTCGATGTCCCTCTCGAGTAACCTATGACCGAGATTATTTAGGATCTGTGTTTAAAGGTGGATCGGTCTCATTATCGTGATCTCATCACAATCCAATTCTCATTCACAGATCCAAGGACATATATATATATATATATATATATATATATATATGTGTGTGTGTGTGTAACAAGCAATATAAAGTGATAAATGCCAAAATATAATAAGTAAAAA
>LVTN01000393.1:235652-257446 GCA_001649415.1 Musa itinerans
GGGGGACCCACCGTCGATCACCTCTCTCCTACGCCCACCGTAGAAGGACTGCACTGGGTAAGGAGGAGAAGCAGTCTCCGCTTCGTCTCGTTGTTGGCCGCCTTCTTATCGTGACTGTTGCGGGCGAAGGAACGGATGGACGAGATGGGCGGAGAGGAGGTGATCGTTCGCGGTGTTTTCCTTGTTTGGGGAGCGAAGAGGACGACCGTCCACGTGGGATGTTGGAGGAGGACGCGCATACATTAATAATGTATGGCCAGCCTAAACATGGCACACACCAACATGCGAGGGGTGGCCATTGCCGTGTCCCGCCACATCCGGCCCGCCCGTGAATCTCAAAGCACACTGGCTAACGGTCCGGATGTGCGCCCACCGCAAGGAACATGCACCAAGCTACGAATCCAGCCCTACATGTACGATTCATCATGCCATTCGCATGTATATATATATAATAATAATGAAAGGGAATTCGAAGTCAGAAATTTTTACTGATTAATAGGTTTTTATTAACATTACGCTCTAATGAATTGAGCTAATAATAAACCACACTCACCCACTGAAAGACATCTCAAGAGTGAAGCTGATGAATTGTTGGTGGGCAATCCGGCAATAAACAGACAGCTCCACTTTAAGGGACTATAGCAGTTGACGACGTGATTCGAGAAGTCGCAGGTGATGCAACGGCGGATGCGAGCAGCAGTTAAGATGTCCGAGTTCAGCGACTGCAGCGCCCTCCCTGATGTTGAGGCTTTGATGAGCCTCTCATCTTTGATTTGTTATTTTCATTTTGTTTGGCCGTGCATGATAAATTTAGAACTTAATATAAATTATTTTTTTTATTACTCGACTCCTCGATATCACGTGACCGACACAAAAGAATCATGTGGTCGACACATCAACTAATCAACACCTCACCTGTCATATTGTTGACACATACAGACACAATGTTATTGATACCTAAATATCACATGGTTAAAATTTTCATGTGGTTGATACTTAACTTGAGTGACATCTCAGTATAAGATTAAACTAGCTACATGTTATTGTATTTCGAATTTAGTGTATCACGATCGTGATTAGGTCCGAGAGAAACATACCACCCTCTCGATAATCGAGATCGTTTGTAAAAATAATAGAGTTCACCGTTAAAGAGCCCCGTAGACCTAACTCTCTTATGTCTTTGAGTATAATATGAAAAATATAAGTCGAATCGTTCAAACTTATACTGATTTAGATATCAGAGGATATAGTGGAACAAAATATCCTGATAATATTATTAAAATCAAACAAATACAGTATTGACTAAAATCAACCCCAAAGCAACAAACTTGTCAAAAAAAATACAGTAAAAAATTATACAAATAAATGTAAGAAAATAAATATGTAATATGTGAATCCAAATGTTTAAAAATGTACATAAACTTTCTATTTTCTTCTTTATTCACCACCATCATCATTGGTGAATAGAATTATATGAGGGAGAGCAAAAGGAGAACAAACGGGAAAGAGATGTAAACATTCGCCTACACGATCTTTCTACCCGTCCCGGAGCGATTGGCCATCATCCGGGCCCTACCTGATCGGCCAATGGCATACGTGGGTTCACGTTCCTCGCAGTAGTTGCCTCGTGTGGCCTGGTCAAAAGTTCCTCCCCTGTCATGTAGAGGAAGCTGTTAGCTCTTTATTGGGTTTGATTAAGACAGGAATAGAATTGACACACACAAAATGTCTGATTTGTGGCATAAGCTGACATCAACTAATCAACACCTCACCCATCACATTGTTGACACTTGCAGACACAACGTACGTTATTGATACCTAAATATCATATGGTTAAAATTTTCATGTGACTGATATTTGACTTGATTGACATCTGTTATTGTATTTCGGATTTAGTGTATCACGAACATGATTAGGTCCGAGAGAAACATATCACCCTCTCGATAATCAAGATCGATTATAAGAGTAATAAAATTCACTATTAAATAACCCTGTAAATATGTTTTAGGAGACCTAACTCTCTTATCTCTTATAGTATAATATGAAAAATATAAGTCGAATCATTCAAACTTATACTGATTTAGATATTTAGAGGTATAGTGGAACAAAATATCCTGATAATATTATTAAAATCAAACAAATTCAGTATCGACTAAAATCAACCCCAAAGCAACAAACTTGTCAAAAAAAATACAGTAAAAAATTATACAAATAAATGTAAGAAAATAAAATATGTAATATGTGAATCCAAATATTTAAAAATGTACATAAACTTTCTATTTTCTTCTTTATTCACCACCATCATCATTGGTGAATAGAATTATATGAGGGAGAGCAAAAGGAGAAGAAACGGGAAAGAGATGTAAACATTCGCCTACACGATCTTTCTACCCGTCCCGGAGCGATTGGCCATCATCCGGGCCCTACCTGATCGGCCAATGGCATACGTGGGTTCACGTTCCTCGCAGTAGTTGCCTCGTGTGGCCTGGTCAAAAGTTCCTCCCCTGTCATGTAGAGGAAGCTGTTAGCTCTTTATTGGGTTTGATTAAGACAGGAATAGAATTGACACACACAAAATGTCTGATTTGTGGCATAAGCTGCATGAACTCAGATCTTTTTCTTGTCTATTTCAGCATCCACATTATGGCCTTTAACATTATTACAATGATGTAGAATTAAGGATATGGGTAGAAGATTTGTAAGTTTAGAGAGATGTTGCTGATAGGATGTGTGAGAAAGCATAGTTGGTGGAAGTTCAAGTAAAAGATAGTATGTATTATCATGACTTGCTCAGTCCTTAGCTACCTTTAAACATATGTTAATACATATGATGAGTACTTTGTATTAGTTTAATCTGCAAAAGTACAAGTTTTTCCCCCATCAAATTGATTTACTATACTTCTACTCCAAACTCATCATAGCATGACTTGATTGATCAAAACAAAAAATTGTGCTTCTCTCTTTTTGTTCATCACCCTATCTTTTTAAAAGAAGGATTTTGATTAACTAACTAATAAATATGTTCAATTAATCATTTTAAAATATAAAATTGAAAAAGAAATCAGAGACACTTAATTAGTGGAAAGCAAAATCTTATTTTTATGTATGAGATTAATCAATATTATTACCCTAAGTTTCAATCTTAGATAGTCTTTTTCAACGAATCGAGTAATAGAAAATAAAGAAAATATATAATTGAGAAATGAAAATAAAATAAGAGAAATTATTGTTTTTAGCATATGCATAAATCAAGGTTATTTAGGACCTTATTTACAAAAAAGTCATAGTGAAAAATATTATCGAAAGGGTTGTATCGCTTCCTTAGGATATTTTTTATAACTATCAAAATAATTAAATAAATATCTTTAGTTTTAAAAAATGATTCTAATAATGATTTATTTTGCCTCTAAAATAATTACATATTAGAAAATTTAATGCCCCACTAATCCAATATAAATTTAATATCACATTCTTAAGGTATGAGCTAGTTTGATCGATAAAGATTTTGATTATTTATCGTAAGATAAATTATATTTTCTTACGATAAATTAGAAAATAATTAAATAAAATAAGATAAATTATCGTAAGATAAAATAATTAGATATTAGAAAATTTAGTGCCCCACTAGTCCAATATAAATTTAATATCACATTCGAAGGTATGAGCTAGTTTGATCGATAAAGATTTTGATTATTTATCGTAAGATAAATTATATTTTCTTGACCAATTGGTTCAGACACCATAATCTCAAATAGTAGCATAAGGATTTATTTTCCTTGTATGCATGCTATAAAATTGGACGCAATGAATGGAATAATTCCCGAGAGAGTAGATTTTGCTCAACGCTGAGTAAAAGAGCATGAAATCTGCCATGGAGAGATGGTGATTCCTTCCATGATCATTAATCAACTCCATGTTGGATGACATTTCACGTCACAATCACAAGAATCCATGTTGCATGGGATTCCCAACCTTGCATGGAAATAGGATGAGCCCAAGAGGGAACGCAACCTCGCTCATCTCTAACCTTTGCATATATGACACCTGGAGCTGGTAATTAATGCTATGTAATTGACCTAAACTTGGCCATTCTGAGAATAGAGCTACGACTGCTATGTGGCAATCTCTGAATGCCTGTGCATTCGTCTTCCTTATCGTATAGATGGATAGATACTGCCACAACGTTATCATGGCAGCGACACCTGTACTTGTGTTGAAGGGGTCGGTGATGTCCATGGCTGCAGTGAATTAGGTCAGTAGAAGGCTCACATATGAACTCAGTTAATCAGTGGAACGACAAAATGAATGCAGACAAGTATATACTTCAAATGCATGACTAAGAGAGAGAGAGAGAGAGAGAGACAAGCGGGGTGGTTAGCTAAATTATGGCCATGTCCTTGCTGTAGTGTCTTGTATGAGACCCACCTTAAAAACATGCACTAGCTGGCCATGATGAGTGAGCATTTGCTCCAAAACTTGCACAAGACAGCCTTCTCAATTGACAAGAGTTTAGGATGATCCAATGTCATTACAGAGAGAGAGATGTCTGCTTTGGTCAAAGATAAGAAGCCATTGAGATTGTTGCTTCTACACACATACAGAGAGAGAGAGAGGTGTATGTGTGCTTTATTCTCTTGTCTTGGATAAGCCCAAAGATGATAAGCTATTGAGATTGTTGCTTTCATGCTCACATACAGTGAGAGAAAGAGAGGGAGATATTTATCTACATTAGTGTCTTGTGCCAGCTAAGCCCCAAGATGAGAAGATATTGAGGTTAATGTTGCTTTCACACACACACACACACATAGAGAGAGAGAGAGAGAGAGAGGGAGGTGTATGTGTGCTTTAATCTCTTGTCTTGGATAAGCCCAAAAATAAGAAGCTATTGAGATTGTTGCTTTCATACTCACATACACATACACTGAGAGAAAGAGAGAGGGAGATATTTATCTACATTAGTGTCTTGTGCCAGCTAAGCCCTAAGATGAGAAGATATGTTGCTTTCACAGAGAGAGAGAGAGAGAGATGAAGTTAATGTTGCTTTCACACACATAGATAGATAGATAGAGAGAGAGAGAGAGAGAGAGAATATCTGGTCTAGTCTCTGTCCCAACTAAGCCCAAAGATAAGAAGATTTTGAGCTTCTTGTCCTATATATATCTCTCTCTCTCCCACACAGGTGTATCTGGTCTAGCATCATCCCAGCTAAGCCAAAAGATGAGAAGCTTTTGAGATTGTTGCCTGTGTGTGTAAGAGAGAGAGAGAGAGAGGTGTGTGTGGCTGCTGTAGTCTCATGCCCCAGGTGAGGCCAAGGATCAGAAGCTTTTGAGAGTGTTAGTGCATGTGAAGGCCACTGTGATTCGACAACTCCAAAGATCTTTCCTCCTCCCAATCACAACAAAAGGACACTGCCGACTGCTCCATCGCCATTGGCATTTGTCAGCTCCCAAGAAAATTCTCAGATGGCTAATCCAAGCCATTGGTGGAACCTTTTCTGAAGCATATGACTTCTCAACATTATTTCATTCAGTCCACATCAACATTTCCACCGAGCACAGCCCACCTCTCGAGCTTTGTGCACCATTATCTCACCTCAGGGTCTTTGTTCCCCTTGATACCTGCAGAATGCAGCAATCTCTTCTCCATCATCTTGTGTCTCAAACCAAAGCACTAAATTAAGATCATAATCTAAGCTCAAACCACAATGTTTCTGGTGCAACTTGCACTTACGTGGACCAGCTTCTTTGCTGTCTCTACATTATTTTTTCCCTCTTGAATATTCTCATCACGTACTTGCATTTCCTTCACGTCTAAGTTTGGATTACAAGGCAGTCCACTTGCATACAATTTAACTCTTGTTGTGCCAGGCAGAGCTTGGAAATCAAGCTCATCTCATGGGGTTTGAATACTTATGTCTTAAATTGGTGAGTTTAGCAATCTAAGAAAAGGTCCATATTTTCCTATGATATTGAAGTTTAGACACAATCAAACTGAAGAATCATTACAAGGATGCCCATTTATTTGTTTTGGATTTATCAAATACTTTTGGAGATTATAAAGTTTTATGAGTTCATGAGGATACATATCAATAGATATTGTAGTAATGATTAATGTAAAAGATTAATATGATGGTTATAAGAGAAATAAAATTAAAAAACAAATAAAACCTATCTTCTTCTTCTTTTTTCTGTTTGCTCATCACAGACACAAAATTTCTTTCTTCTTTCTTTCAATTTAGCTTACTTATTCTTTTTTTTTCCTTCTTGTATTCCTTCCTTTTTCTCTTTCTTCAATTAAGGTGATTAAATTGGCTAGAATTAATCAAGAAAGATCAAGTCCGATCGAGTTAGATTTTTCATTAGTTTACAATGATAAGGATAACAAATCATCTTTGATTGAATTGATTACGCAGCTGCATCATACCGAAACCATTCGATACTATAAAGTATAAACCATGACGACGACAACTATTTCTTTAAAAATATTTGTTAATTTTGTCATTTTAAGCATTTCATATTTTTACATAATTTTTTAACACAAATAAACAAAATTATAAAGAACACATTGTTTTCAAGCTTAGCATGGATTTATATTTCCATGCATCAACTTGTTGATGGAATGCCACAGAACTGGCAGTGTAAAGACACTGGGAGACAAAGAAATGGAATCATTAAGAGAGCCTATCATATGCTTACAGCATTTGGTTCATTCTGTGCTAATAATGTTGAATATTAACCTATCTGACATTGCTTAGCTTAGTGCTTCTTGAAAAATATCTCTCTGTTTCTAGAAATAATAAGACTGTATATATTGATCATTGATCATTCTCCATTGGAACTGTTTCTGGAATTATACTGCATCTTTTCAGAACAATATATAGTTTCCATTTGAACTCCATAAATGAACTTACCCTACTGCTGTTTCTGCAACAGTTTGAGTGTCTGCCATTTAGTAAGCCTTCTGATACATTTATATAAGCCACTGCTATACAGTAAGACAGTGGTTCAAATGCTGATGAAGAAATGGGTTTTTGTCCAACACTTCTCTATCAATGGATCATAAGATTTTGTTCACTCAGCTGCAAAGACTTGCTAAAGCATAAATAGATGAAAAAGAAGCCATCTCAAGAACAGGCAAAGAGGACTTAAAGTTGATCTATGAGGCCAACACAAAAATCTAGAGTCTATTCTTTGCTTCTAAGAATTCTTAGGTAGCAACATGATGATCATGAGACAGATCTCCACTTCTGCTGTGCCAATTAGATTGGTCTGGGAGTACTGAAACTGGGGGTATTTGGAATCAGCTAATGCCTCCAACTCACTGAAGCTGAGATGCATTTTTTTGCTTCTGTTTCTTGTGTTTTCAGAATTTGCTTGAATGAGACAATGCAGTGTTCAGAGTCAAGTAATCAGCAAAAACATCGACATGCTTCTATTGTGCTGGCTCAGAGAATTCATTGCTTTGAAGAAAATGCATGCACTTGCTTGAATGAAGAAATCTGATATTATTGAACCATGAACATAGATTGGTTTAAGTTCCAAACTACATTTTTATCAAAAATTGGTGAGAATGAAAAAGAAAAATGCATACTGCAGGACAGTCGAAACCGGAGAATATGAATTGGAAAATATCGTAATTCATCTCCTTTCACTAGCATTCTCTGCAATCTTTACTAGAATCCACCTTTTTCTTTTCGCATCTGCGGATTAGTTCGAGAGATCAGTTCCCTCAAGCCCCACAAGCACTCTATCAGAGACCTTTAAGTCTCTTCTGTAAGACTTCTATCAACTCACTCAACCTTTAATTGGAAGGTGCTTATCATCTTCCACTGAAGATTGCAACTCATTTCAGTTATCACTCTGTAACAATGTTTGCTTTTGATGCAAAGTGATAGATAAAAGGTAGACATCAAAAGTAGGATCAACAGTGTCTGGCTGGAGAGTATGTTGCATAAAACAGGTTAAAAAGATACTCTGAGACACCAAGAAAAAGAAGACTTCGATTTCAGATTTTGTTTCTTGAACAAGCCACTTTAATGCCAACATTATTATTATTTTGATGCATTACCAGTTGCCATGTGAGAATCAGCAATGCATTACCCAGCACAGATCAAGAGGATTATTAATGATGAAAATTCTGAACATGTCTTTTGTAAAGTGATCTATTTGTGTGCATCATATCATTAGCCTCTCTTTCTAATTCTACTGGTGTTCATCATAGTGTTGTCCAATTGAGATACAAAATCATCATGTTGATGCATTACATTCTTCTGAAAACAATGAACAGTAACTACCAGATGTATCAAATTGAAGACAGAAAACAAACTAATGTTCTAACAAAAACCGAATTGGAAATTTGACAATATTTTTGGGCATCAGACTCTTTGATCATTAACAATTCAAGCAGTGTTACTTCGGCAACATATTATTAATTTCTACTGATTGATTTCAGAAAAATTAAGGAAAGTGTCCTTCAGAGATCAAAGAAATTTTACATCAAATAAATTAAATAAGTCAAATGATTCCAATGAACAATGCTATGTATTTCCCTCAGAAAACAAACACTTCTGAGCAGCTAATAGCTTCTTTCATTTCACTTAATTCAGAAATAATACATTCTCACAACAGAGTGTGCAACACTCATTTCACAAGCAAGAAAGATAAACACATTCTCTAGGAAGCTACTCTCTTCTTCTCTAGCAATAATTCCCAGTCATGCAATGCAGTTGAGGCAGCGACACCCTGCGCAAAAATTCCACAACTTCTTCTGCAGAGAGAGAGAGTGAGTGAGTGAGTGAGTGATATTCTCCAAAATCAGAAAAAGAATAGTGTTTCCCAACATATTCAGATTGACTGTAGCTGAAGAATTTACTTGCCTTCTTTGGCATTTGATAGAGGAGCTGTGGAGGTATCTTGTAAAGGTCCTCATCAACAGGCTTGGGCTTCCTAACCTTCTCCTTCTTGTAGTTTCTCTTCTTCCTTGCTCCATCTCTTCCCTTCTTTCCCTTCAGGACAACGAACAATGTAAGGACAAACCCAAGCCAACCAAACCGACAAATAATCTATGTCAAGATCCGACCTTTCTTCTCAGCATCTCAAAGAGATCCTCACCGTCTCCTTCAAAGAAACGAGCTCTTATCAGACCATATTCCCTCGCTGATTCAAAGTACTGGGAGATTGGGATGTCATCGTACAGGTTGAAGTTCCAATGACCAAATGCCGGTACCTTGTACCTTGTCATCGCATTCTGTGTACATAACCAAAACATGGAAGTATTATAGACTACACAAACTAATGGTGGAGATGCTGAAGTCCTCGGCTTACCTCCATTTCTTCTAAGAAGAGAGGAGAGGTAGGGAACTGAGGCAAGCGCTGGCGTTTCGAATGTTTATATAGACGAAGACGTGATGGAGAAAGGAATGAAGAATGGTAGGTAGCTATGGAAGGGAAGGTGGTGTGACTGCTTTTAAGTCTGTGGTCTGATTTCAGAACCGCAACCACGGCGGCTTACTGCTACTGGTGCTCTGTTCATGCTTGGAGATTCGAGAAAGGTGAGGAGCGCGGACCGTGGTCGAGGAGGAAGAGCTGCCGGGAGGCTTTCGACTGTTCTGCTGCAGCTTCACCAGGCTCGACGCGTACATGTTGCATCACAGCCGTCCACCTGTTTTCGTGGAATCATCTCCCCCGTTGGTTGTCTGATTCTACGTACCAAATATCTTGATATCACCCATCCTTGACGGCTTCAAATAAAATATTTTACAAAGCTAGAACTAATATTTTATCGAAGATTGAAGTTATAAACTAAATCTAAAAATTATTTTGACATGATAATATATTTTGTAGTCAAATGATTTTATAATTATTGTAGAGTCAACATAGATTCATTCAAGAGGCTGCTAGGACTGATGAGATAGCCTAGGCAAACAACTGAGGTGGCAAGTGGCCTCCCGAGGCATTGATGGCTCACGATGGTTGACTTGTGGTCTCCCCGAAGTGCAACTTATTCGTTGGAGGGAGTTTGAGATCGTCTCGAGGTGTGTCTTGGTCTTTCGGAACCACTCAGTATCACTCCGATGTGCATCTTAGACGTGCTTAGGTCCTACATATGCGATCAACATTGGGGGATGTCCTAACCTTATATCTCTGATGTTTAAGTCAGTGGAAAGGGTTTAGTAGGATTCAAGATAGTTGAGATAAAAACCCACTTGTCCTCTGGTCTGAGACTTTGGTTTTATACCTGGACTATCAAAAGCATGAAGTTAGCAATGAGTTAGTGTGTCTTTTATCTTATGAGGAGATTATTGATGACAATAGCTAACAAGCGCGTCTTATAAATGATGACATGAGGGTAGGATGCTCGTAATGATATAATTTATCAAGACTCTTGATTTATCCAAGATAGATAGAAGATGAGCCTCTCTGTCATTCATTTGGAAGATAGGGTCGGGAAAGTTGGCCAGGCTTCAGTGTGTGTAAGCCTTCCCTTGACTGTGGTTGAGGTAGCTGGAGGCTATTCTAGGACTGATGAGATAGCCTAGGCAAGCAACTGAGGTGGCAGGTGGACTCCCGAGGCATTGATGGCTCATGGTGGTTGACTCGTAGTCTCCCTAAAGTGCAACTTATCCGTTGGAGGGAGTTTGGGATCATCTCAATGTATGCCTTAGTCTTTCGGAATCACTCAGTATCATTTCGATGTGCATCTTAGACGTGCTTGGGTCCTATATATGCGGTCAACATCGGGGGATGTCCCAACTCTACATCTCCGATGCTTAAGTCAGTAGAAAGAATTTAGTAGAATTCAAGATAGATGAGATAAAAACCCGCTTGCCTCAGTCTGAGGGTTTGGTTTTATGCTTGGGCTATCAATAGCATGAAGTTAACAATGAGTTAGTGTGTCTCTTATCTTGTCAGAGGATTATCGACGACAATAGCTAATAAGTGTATCTTATAAATGATAACATCATGGTAGGATGCTCGTAATGATATGATTTATCAAGGCTTTTGGCCTATTCGGGATAGATAGGAGATGAGTCCCTTTACCATTCATTTACAAGGTAGGGCCGGCGAAGTTGGCCATATTGTCAGGCTTCTGTGAGTGTGTGCAAGCCTTCCCTTGGTTGCGGTTAACGTGGCTTCTTTCGTTTCAGTAATGGAATGAGTTACCAGCACTTATTTTTTTATTAATAATATAAATAAATGCGGCTTGAAAGGTTTTCAATAGATATAAACTATGTTCGAAAAATATATAAGTAATTCGTATAATTTTAGGGACGTACATGTGAAAAGAGCCTCCCAATCTCTATTGCTCATATGTGTCGTGGATAGATCTGGACCGTCCATCAATTTTGGATCTTCGCCTTGTCGCATACATAAGTGCCGCCCTTCTGACCCGATCCCTTAGGGTTTTCTCGTCGCCGCTCGTTTGCTCTCGCCTTGGGTACTCGCACGCGCGGCGCTAATGGCGATCCAGCAGCAGGATGTTAAGCTCTTTAACCGCTGGTCCTTCGACGACGTGGAGGTCCGCTCTCTTTATTCCGGCGAGCCTATCGTTGAGGCTGGCGATTTATCGAGTCATGTTGTTTTCCGCCCCTTTGCCTGTGTGGTCGATATCTTATATGCGAAATCGAATGCGATTGTGACTCCATAGCGTCTATAATTCAAGGATGTACTTGCCTTCTTTGTTAAGATTAATATCACACCCAATTGCTTTTTCTTTTTCTTTATTGGGAAGGTTGCATCATGGTGGTTCTTGGTGTTTTTTCCACCGCTTTTGAACGAATTCCTTTTTGATATATCTTTATGAGATATCGTTGTATTTATGATTTTGGCTCCTTCTAAGGGACAATTGGGAGCAAGTTCTTTACTGTTTGATTTCAGTGCTCGTAATGATATAATTTATCAAGACTCTTGATTTATCCAAGATAGATAGAAGATGAGCCTCTCTGTCATTCATTTGGAAGATAGGGTCGGGAAAGTTGGCCAGGCTTCAGTGTGTGTAAGCCTTCCCTTGACTGTGGTTGAGGTAGCTTCTTTGATGGAATGAGTTACCGGTGCTGTTATTTTTTTATCGATAATATAAATAAATACGGCTTGAAAGGTTTTCAATAGATATAAACTATGTTCGAAAAATATATAAGTAATTCGTATAATTTTAGGGACGTACATGTGAAAAGAGCCTCCCAATCTCTATTGCTCATATGTGTCGTGGATAGATCTGGACCGTCCATCAATTTTGGATCTTCGCCTTGTCGCATACATAAGTGCCGCCCTTCTGACCCGATCCCTTAGGGTTTTCTCGTCGCCGCTCGTTTGCTCTCGCCTTGGGTACTCGCACGCGCGGCGCTAATGGCGATCCAGCAGCAGGATGTTAAGCTCTTTAACCGCTGGTCCTTCGACGACGTGGAGGTCCGCTCTCTTTATTCCGGCGAGCCTATCGTTGAGGCTGGCGATTTATCGAGTCATGTTGTTTTCCGCCCCTTTGCCTGTGTGGTCGATATCTTATATGCGAAATCGAATGCGATTGTGACTCCATAGCGTCTATAATTCAAGGATGTACTTGCCTTCTTTGTTAAGATTAATATCACACCCAATTGCTTTTTCTTTTTCTTTATTGGGAAGGTTGCATCATGGTGGTTCTTGGTGTTTTTTCCACCGCTTTTGAACGAATTCCTTTTTGATATATCTTTATGAGATATCGTTGTATTTATGATTTTGGCTCCTTCTAAGGGACAATTGGGAGCAAGTTCTTTACTGTTTGATTTCAGGATCGAGAAACAAGTTCAACTATAGAGCGATTGTAGAGATCAAACGCAGGTTCGTGTAGAATCGATGCAAAATGGGTTGACATCGTATGCTTGATCAAGATTGAGAAGTTTAGATAACAAAAATTTGACCGTCCAATAAGCTTCTCAGTAGTTCAGGGCTAGGGGGTTGAAAAGGGATAAGATTTTTTGGTTGTAGATGCTAACTGCAGAGTGGTAGATCTTTATGATAGATGGATCTATTGGCAGTCTTTCTGGTAAGAGACTCAGAATATCCATGTATGCCATCTTGTGTTTTTTCTTCTCTCCTCCATATTTAAGTGTTAGGATACTGTGTGCACTAGACACCAATCATGGAACTCGAAGCCCTGATCACTTGACTGCACATACAATCCACTGACCACTAGGATGTCTCCTTAGAGACGAGTATGCAATCTTGTATCTCAGGGAGTCTCCTTACAGACAAGTATGCTATCTTGTATCACAGGGAATATAAGTGACAAGTGGCTTGGTTATATTTTGGTGACACTTAAGCTAACCACTGAACTTGAAGCCCTGACCGCTAGATTTCACATACAATCTGTTGATAACTAGAATATGGCTTGGATTAGATTTTGGTGATTCTTAAGGTAACCACTGAACCTGAAGCCCTGACCACTACATTTCACCTAAAATCTGCTGGCCACTAGAATGTCTCCTTAGATATTAGTTTGCTATCTTGTATCACAGAGATTGTAAGTGTCAATTGGCTTGGAGTAGGATTTGGTGACAGCCACGGTGTGTTTGGTTAATGATTAGTGTTTTGCAATGCTGACTTCTTTTTGTAAGTTTGCATGTAGTGGTTGTAGTTAGAAGATGAAAGGAACTAAATGGAAGTTCATCATTTTTCAGTTGTAAATTTTTGGCAATTGATATAGCACTGACAAGCATACCTGAGAATTTTTTTTGCAAGGTGAAAGATGCAGTTTCAATGGTTGCTGAAACCTTTGCTGGATGGATATTAGAAAACCTTCTGTTATGTGAACTACTGCTGTTTCTTTTGAATGATGTTCAGGAGTATTATATTTATGAAGTGCAGTTTAAGATAAATTAATCTATTACTTCCCACTCTCTAAGCCTATAAATGGATTATGCTTCTGCCATGATGTTAATGCTAATGTTAGAGAAACTGTGATCGAAATTTCTACCAATGGACACACTTGTATGATTCATAATCATATGCTGGTAATGCTGTTGAAGGGATACAATGTTGTGTTCTATAAGAATGATAATTGTGTTTCTCAGTCAATAGGGACAAATGGGAAAAAAATTTAGGTTAAGTCTGTTACTGTGGTGTTGGACTTCTCAGCAATGTGTTGGGGCTATAATTTTGGTGTAGGTTGACAATTGACATGGTTTGTGTGCTCAAGGGCTTAATATGTGTGTAAATGGAAAACAAGGTTTTGTACTTTTAATTTTGATCTTCCAGTTTGTCTTGACAGTGAATTGTACTTCTAACATCAATTTTTTAAGCAATGGACCATGGAGCATCTAGAATGTTGTGGATATTATGTAATGAAAAAGTGAGACAATTCTTGCAATTAGTCCAAAGGAATGATTGGAGTCTATGTCCTTTAACTCATGTGCTCTAAATCTAAAGTGATACAGATTCTTCTGCATTCTCTGTTCAGAGCTGATCAAGATGACAAGATTCTTGGGTTTGATGAAAATATTTAATGGATTTCAGAATTAAATTGATTAAATGATAAGATTGTTGTGAATGATACAAGTTCATGCTCTTGAAATGGTGTTCTACCATGATAGTGGTGGTTGTATGTTTCTCTAGTTAGAAGTCATCAAAATAACAAGATTATTGGGCTTGATGAAAAATTGAGGATAACAAAAATATTGGTTAAAACCTGAGGTTTAATGCTTCTGGCAGATTGTGAAAATTTGATTATTAAATATGATTTTTTTAATCAGGGTTAAGTTTTCAGATTCTTTTGTTGAATTTTAATGTTTACCGGTCCATCTTATTGTCTTCTTGTGTTGTCCGAAAGAGTTATCATCAGACCCTAATGATTTTAACTGCTGATATCTGCTTACATGAGGAGGAATACACAGCTAATGCCTCTGTAAAACAGGGATAATTTCAGATAATACTAATGCAATGCCTTCATAGGGTATAAATGAAGGACACTAAACTATTTGCCACTGTTAATATATCACCCAGTGACCATCTGCATGCAACACATTAGTTCTGATGCTCAACACTTCACTAACATACCTACAACAGAATCTTCTACTTATCTTTTACTTTTAGTTGCAGCAGTGACAAACATTACTCCTCCCTATTCCTTACATGGGAAAGAGCATCGTGCACCTGGCTTTGGTGTTCATATGAATTTTGCTATGAAATTACTTATTTTCCAAAGTTTGCTGTTCTGTTCTAGCAAAATTTTAAGACTAGGAACTGTCCTATCATCAATTGTTGTATTTGCTGTTCTGACAGGCCACCTGTGTAATCATTGTATCAATTTAGTTTGTTTAAAATATTGTGTAACTTCAATCACTAATATACTCTTCATCCATATGCTTGCAACTTTGTCAGTTGCTTATGCTTTTAGCTGAGATTTGCAATATAATAAGTTTTGGTCATGATGATGGCATGCTTTGTTGTATTCTGTTTAGACACTAGGGAGGTGTTTTATACAGTGTAGAGAGGAGATGAAGTTTTATGTGACGCTACTGGACGAACTTCCCTCTAGTGTGGTGATTAAATTCAAGAAAATGAACAAGTTTAAACCTACAAGTTTATTTTATGGATTAGGCATTTGACTTTGTATATTTGAACACACTTGGTTCGCAGCTAGTTTATGTCATTTTTCAAATAGGCCTGCCTGAAACCGGAGTTTATTTAATAGGATCCTACTTGTATTCATTTTACGTTCCTTGAAGAGCTTTTGGAAGTTTTTGCTGTGGTCTTGTAATGTTCATGCTCTCCCTAAATGCTGTGGTCTTGAAATGTTCCTGTTCTCCCTAAATGTAAAGGAACCATGCAGTCTTAACCCTTGAGGCCCTATATATATCTGATGCTTTAATCAAGCAAAATTATGGCTGTATTTTAGTATCTCAAATGTCATTGCTTGCTCCACTAGTATGATTTCATTTACTATTTGTTGATTTAAGTGAACAACAGCCTTGATTTGTTCTTCTGATCTGGCACATCTGCAATCAATTCTGAGATTGATCCTATTCTTTACAAATGCAGGTCAGCGACATATCGCTTGCTGATTACCTTGCTGTGACTCCTCCAAAGCATGCTACTTACCTTCCACATACAGCAGGGAGATATTCTGCTAAGAGGTTCCGTAAGGCTCAGTGCCCAATTATTGAAAGACTTACAAATTCTTTGATGATGCATGGTTGTAACAATGGGAAAAAGCTTATGGCTGTTCGCATTGTTAAACACACAATGGAGATTATTCATTTGCTTACTGATGCAAACCCAATTCAAGTTATCGTTGATGCAATCATTAACAGGTAATATGACCCTACATGTTTAAATCTCTGTGAAATATATGAGCATCTGTTGCATGACAAATTGCTTTATTTCGTGCAAGTTAATTTATTAGTTGTAGAATACAACATTACTAGTTTGCAACCAACAAAAGACGACAAACTAAAAAAACAAAATGGTGGTTGAAGCTGGAAAAATAGTAGCCTGGATTTTCATGCATATTAGGAGCATTCTGTAACTTTTATCCCTCTCTTGGGAAAATAGTGATTTTTTTGAAATCTCAACCATTCTGAATGGTGTTCCTAGCTAATACTTTCATAAGGCTCCTCTTAAACGATGAGGAAACGAGATAAAATTAAGTTCATGATAAGAATTCTTTTCTGTTGATTGACACTAAAAATGTAAATTTTGAATATAGGTGGTCTGGGCTCTGCCCAGTCTGCTTCGGTGATTTTCCAACATATCAATCAACATGTAATTTTTTTACTTTTCTATTTTGGTCCATTAGTTACTTGTTCTCCTTTTGAGAGTCTTGGGTGATTAAACAGAGCCTAGATCTCTCTCCTTCTAAACAATGTGTTTCCTTTTTTGAGTGATGTCTTGTTGGGAAGGTATTTGGTAGTTAATACATGGTTACTCGTGGGGGGCATGCAAAGGTGAAAAGATCAGTGCTATGAACTTTTATCTAGGAGTTCCTAGTTGATTCAGAATTTGATCATTAAAGAAAGTGGATATACTACTACTGAGTAGCAGATTGATTATAGTGAATGTGCCTCGTATACCCAAGTGAAATATTTAGCAGTAGCAAGAAATGAAGAAAACTTTGCTAGTAACAATTGGAGAAAATGTGATCACCTCGGATTAGCAAAGTGTTCATTAAGATGACCCATTTCCTGGGACACAAACACTAACTGATTTTTGCCGGAAGAATTCTGAAGCAGGTGACTTACTTATAGCACTGAACTGGTGCCACAGTACTGGTGTCATGCCTTATAGCAGGTGGCATACTTATCAGCCAAGCAACTAGTGATTGCTGCTAGACTACTGGTGCACTACTACCCAAATGGGACTGGGCCAAAATTGCACTGAACTTGCATAGTCATCTCTGGAAGCCCCGTGTGTTTCCAGATTGGAGCCTGATCAGATCTCTGTCTGCAGTGTTCATCACTCTTGTTCCATAATTAGTATGTTATCTGTAGCATGTTAGAGGTTGAACTTTATGATATATCAGAACTGTGCATTTTCAATTGTTGCTTTCTAATTATGATTTCTATCAAGAATTTTAAGTGGCATACTGTCGACTGCTTTTACCTGTGCTTGAACCTTCAAAACATACTGCACTTTTAAGATGGATGTTTCTTATGCTATTATTTGCATATCAGTGGTCCAAGAGAAGATGCAACTCGAATTGGATCTGCTGGTGTCGTCAGACGTCAGGCGGTTGATATCTCACCGTTGAGACGGGTCAACCAGGCAATTTACCTGCTGACAACTGGTGCTCGTGAAAGTGCTTTCAGAAATATCAAAACTATTGCTGAGTGCCTTGCTGATGAATTAATTAATGCAGCTAAGGGTTCTTCCAACAGGTGAGACTTTCAATAACTTTTCTTGCTTTTGGATGCTAATTCTCCTTGTGTCAGTGTCTCATCATTGTACTTTAATGCATGCTTTCGACAGCTACGCTATTAAGAAGAAGGATGAGATCGAACGTGTTGCCAAGGCAAATCGTTGAGCTCGCTGGTGGACGTAAAACTTTCATGGTTCTCACACCTTGGTTATTTTCTTAGTTCTGAAGTCGCAGTAAGATTACCAAATACAATTGATCTTCTTTATTTACCTTAATGAATATTTCTGACTGAAGCCTTGTTTCTAGATTTAATTGTGATATTTAACAACTATTTCAGTTTTGCCCTTGAAAGAAATATTTTTGATTTGTTGCTGAGAAGTTTATAGTTTGAGATCATTCGAAAGCCATTGCCGACTGAATCGTGTGTTGTGACCTACGTTATGGTCCTATATGATATCAATGGGTTCCCAGCTGATGGGGCTATTGATATATACCATGGAGGATATATCATGTAACTATAGTTTTCTTTATGATGTCAATGGGTTCGCAGTTGTTGTGACCTACGTTATGGTCCTATAGTTTTCCATATGATATCAATGGGTTCCCATGGCCACACCACCTCCTTCTCTCCGGATTACGGAAAGAGAGTTCACACGTGGTGGTTTCGCTGCGTTGCCATCATCAACTTAAAAAATAATAAAATATAATTTTATTATATATATATATTTGATTATAATCATATATTTATTTATTTTTTATTATATCTTTTGCCTATGTAAAGATTCCCTGTATGACATCCTCTGGTCGATACAATATGACATCTTTCATATTGTAGAAACGTTTAGAATACAATCTTCTGAGCACGCAATCGAATGTTTTAAATCTTTAAAACGTTAAATCGATCTAATAAACGTAAAAAATTATTTTTCACCTCCTCTCTTTTGATCTTCAAATTAGTATGTATAATTATTTAGTTTTTTTGTCATTTTATGTGATGAACGATGAAAAATCCTTCAATTATTAAGAGGTGTTGTATAGAAGGTGTTGGAATTGAGTGATAAGTTAGAGCATTTACATCGGAATATCTTAATAATATAATTTTTTTAAAGAAAGCTTATTATTCATAATCCCTTTTTGCTATTAGTAATTTCTATGCTATTGTCAACCACCTAAAATAATAATAATATATAATTTACTTAATATAACCTTTCAATTATCAATGATATCCTTTTTTATAATCCCTCCGAACTTTTAAAATATTAAACCTTTTTAAAATAAAATTATAAAATAGTAAAATATAAATCTCCGAACTTTTTTCCTCCCTCTTATTCTTACGTGTCCTCAGCGGGTGCATTCTTTCCAACCATGGAAACGTCACTGCTTTCCTCTTCCGGTTTAACTTAACAAAGATGGATTACCAGAACTGTCCATCATCTCCTTCCCATCTCAAGTGTCCCAAAGAGTCTCGTAGTACAGGAGAAAGCTCTCCGTTTCATGGGGGAGGAGCGGATACAGATCCCTTGTCTCTTGGGTGAGCACACCAAATCCATTCCCCCTTGCCCGAAGCTGCTTTCATCTCCCCGTGCGCTTTTCCGTGCACCGATTCCAATGAATACTCTTCCATTCGGATGTCCCGGCGGCCACAACACTCCCCCTTCTCTTCTTTATATAGTGACGACTGACCTGTTGCTCCTCCTGCCGCTGGTTTTGGCATTCCGAACCGTACCGACTTTTCTTGTTTGCTCGTTACCCCGATCGCCACCCTTTCAACGGCGACGAGAGACACGATGACGAGGAAATGTAGGGTTTTGCAAAGGGCGGCTCTGTGGTTCCGCCTCGCACTCCTCCTCCTTTCTGCCGTTGGTTATGCCGCGGCCGCCGGCAAGTGCTCCTCCGTGGCCTTCCCCTCGAACCGCCTCTACGCCGCCTGCAGCGACCTCCCTCGCCTCTCCTCCTCGATCCACTGGTCCTACGACTCCGCCGCCGCCACCCTCTCCTTCGCGTTCGTCGCGCCGCCCCCGCAACCGGAAGGGTGGGTGTCGTGGGCGATCAACCCCACCGCCGACGGCATGTTGGGGTCCCAGGCCCTGATCGCTTTCCACCAACCCGACGGGTCGATGGGGGTGCGTACCTACAACATCACCGGGTACGAGTCCATCGCGGAGGGGCCGATCGACTTCAATGCGTCGAATCTGGCGGCGGAGTACTCTGGGGGGGCGATGCGGCTCTACGGGAAGCTGAAGCTGCCGGCGGGGACGACGGTGGTGAAGCAGGTCTGGCAGGTGGGGTCGTCGGTGGCGGACGGCGTCCCCCAAAAGCACGGCTTCCAGCCGGACAATTTGCAGTCCAGGGGGACGCTGGATCTCATCAAGGGAGCCATCTCCCCATCCAGAGGTTCCACTAACGTTAAAAAGAACGTGAGTAAAATTTTTAGCATCCATACTTTTGTTCCTTGAGAAAAAAAAAAAAAAAAAACTCTTTTGGATTGAATTGAGGTGTTTTAGAAGGTAGAGTATCTTTCCTCAAAATTTTGCTTTTGGTCTTAGGATGTGGAAATTAATATGTTCTTATTAGAAATCTTCATCTAAAGTTAATATTAAATCGATGTTTTTAGGTGGATATTTTATGACAAAAAATTACTAATTCACAAGTTGATTTGGAGTATCCAATTTTTGTTATTGCTTAAAAATTTTGTTTTTTTTTTCTTTTTTGTCTTAAGGTGTGAAAATTGATATGTAAATTTCTTTAAAGATAGAGGACAAGATCTTTCGCACGCCGCTTCTGTTTCTTGATACATGATGTAGTGTCTACCTGCAGTCTTCTATAAGAAATTTCAGATTTGGCTTGTTTGTGTTGAATATATATACATATGCCCCTTATTTCATCTTCACTAATAAGAATTAAGAACTTTTATTAACTAGTTTAACTTCATTTTTCCATTATTTGACTGTGGTATTTTGGAATCACGTTCGAGCATCTACTACGTTGTTTGAATTCTGTGGTTTTTCTTTCTTCTGTAGTCCTTTTGTTGCATCTGTTGCCTTTTCTTTTTCTTGCATTTATGCTACAAAAATGAGGATTATTTTTATCGTTGCTTATTCCATATTTGATTCATACTTATAAGTGTTCTTTTATGCTATTTATCCTCTTCTTATTAAATTTTATTTATCTTAACTTTGCTTATTCCACTACATGATGATGTCCTCTCAATAGCTTTCAACTTGCACAACATTAACTTCATCAGATAGGGGTTTCCATTTCGAAGCTCTTGAAATATATCTGTTGCTTTCAACCACTGCTGGCACCACAGCTATAGTGAATAGTTTGATGGCATCAAGCACTTGATAGTCCATGCTCTCCAAAGATAAGGAGAACATGTCTTTTACCTGTCACTATCCCTACGCACTGCTCTGTTTATATTTCAAGGATGGAGCGCCATTCAAGTTTGCCATGTCTGACAATTCCATCCTGATATGTTTATTTCAACATTACTGATTGAGATGAAATATGTTCCTGTAAGTTAGCAGAGTTACTGGCATGCTGGAACTGCCAGTAACTAGAAGATGACTTGTTTGATAGACTCAACACAATTCAACAATAGAAAGAATATGCAAGTTTGGCAGAAAAGGGGTGTCAAATGACCACGATTTCAGTTTGGAAAACCAACTTGCAGCATGTAGAGATATCAAGTTCAATATGGAAGACCGACCTGCAATATCTGTAATCTTAAATCCAATCATAATTTCCTAGTAGCTGGATTGAACTTGGCTCATCTAATGTTGCTTATTCCTTTTGTGTATTGCAATCATTATGAACGCATATGAATGTTCACCAGCTGCCTGCTATATAGGTACATGGAGTTCTGAATGCTGTGAGTTGGGGGATTATGCTTCCAATCGGTGCAATCATTGCCAGATATCTGAAAACATTCAAATCTGCAGACCCTGCATGGTTTTATCTCCATGTAA
>LVTN01000394.1:0-66568 GCA_001649415.1 Musa itinerans
CAGTTTATAATGAGCTTTAATTATCCATAATCCACTTTAGCATTAATCCTTTCTCATTTAATCTAAAATCTTAACTCTTTTAACTAATAGGTGTGACAGCTAGAGAAGAAAAAAGGGGTTTGTGATGACTGCGAAAAGAGGCAGAAAGCTACGACAACATGAGCAGAAAACTACAATAGCAACGTAATTCAAAAAAAAAAAGGAGAAAATGACATAAAAACAACAAGAAAAAAAAAGGAAAAAAGACAAAGACAATACAGAGGTTGATCTAGTGTTCTTATCTCAGATTAAATCAGATCTATAATAGATTCTTGTTGTAATTACTTGAAAAGATTTTAAATATTATATACAGTGACATAATCCTTGTATCTCAGTTACTCCTATGTTTCTCCCAATAAACTCAACCAATACAAGTCAGTTTTTCTCTATATGAATCTTACCTAAGACCTTGCTACAACATCGGTTCAAAATAGTCACCAATAATTACAACAATGATCTAAAACTCAAACAGAACAATCAAATTTCTAAATATTACTTATAAGCAGAGATCCAGGAATTCAACATAAATGTGTTTCTTTTAATGTACAAACCCTAGAAATTATTTTCATGAAATAACCATTAGAAATTAATAGTGGAACAGAAATTACAACTTGCTATCAATTGATTAAATAATACAACTAATGAATACAAAAGAGATACATGAAAACATTAATTTAGTTTCCGGCCCAACTACCAAGTGCTGGAAAAGGAGACCATAGTTGCAGCTCCTGTCATCCAAAAAGCCCATCATCTACTCCAACCATCTACATGACCCAATATATCACAAGCGGAGGACGAGACTTCTCAAATGGCACTTGGAATCTTTGATCTAAGAACTTACCACATTTAGGTTTCTTAAACTTTATGGCATCGATCACTGGAGTGACCGATCCCCAGTTTCCGAGATTATTAAGTGCTACAGGCAAAAAAATCTTTTGGTCTCGTTTCGTTTTCTTTGTTAATTGTTATACCTACCCATCCTGTTCCATCGGTAAAGCATCAATCGAACATCACAATATCACATCAAACTCGATTCAACATAGAATTAAATTATAGAGAGAGAAGTGTAACCGTTATCATCCATTATCATTGATTTTTAGAGAAGGTAATTGTTCTCGTTAAGTTCATAATTCAGTATCACTGATTTCTTCGTTTATTATAGTTTAAATATTTCAATTTTTCATTCATTAGGAATATAATCATTATTATTAAATATTTTATTTATTATCATTAAAATTCTTCATTATAATTCAAACGTTACAAATTTGTATTAATTCTTGAACGTTACGAACGTGGTGATAATAAATATTCTTGATGATAAAACATCTATATAAATAAGGGTTTTGGTCTCTCGATTCTATCTCTCAGGATTTTCTACACCATTTAAAGTAAGAGTTCTGAGCCAAAATATATCAAAATACTAAGAGAAACAATTGTTGAAATTCTCAACAACAATGACTAAAGGTATGCAATTTTTATTTTCACATTAATTTGCTTGTGTTTCTATTACGGTAGCTTAGAAACACATTTTGGTCTTAAATTTTTTTATGTTTAGTATTAGAGTTGTGATTAACCTCTATCTAGATATGAAAAAGATTTTTATTTTTATATCATAAATATGGTTTGATTTCGATTTCTCTTTTCAAACTTTTTGATACATTCGGTGTTGAAAATCATGATAATATAAAATTTTTAGTATTTTTAGTGAAATGAAACATTTATTATCGATAAAATGCTCATATTATATATGAAAATTTAGTTATATTAATTCATGCTTATAAATCTTTTATTATATTCATATAATTAATCAGGATAAAATATCAAATTATTTTCATAATTTACACATAGAGATTATGAATTGGAATATAATTTAATATTTTATCCTGATTAATTATATGAGTATAATAAAAGATCATGTATGATAATAATTATTATATTAAATATAATTAATCATAATATTATGTCTAATTTGATCCTTATTTTAACTTTGTATCTAATTTTAATTAATTAAGAATGTTGTGGCTAATCCTAATTAATTAAGATTATATGAATCATTAGACATTTTGAATATATAAAATTAACTCATAAGTATGAATTAATATAACTAAATATTCATACATAATATGAGCATTTTACTGATAATGAATGTTTTATTTCACTAAAAATATTAAAAAATTTATATCATCATGATTTTCAATACCAAATTTATCAAAAAGTTTTAAAAAGAAACCAAAATCAAGCCATATTCATGGTATAACAATGAAAATCTTTTTCATATCTAGACAAAGGTTAATCACGATTATAATACCAAATGTAAGAAAATTTAAGATCAAAATGTGTTTCTAAACCACAAACATAAGGAAATTAATATGGAAATGAAAATTACGTGCCTTCAATCATTGTTGTTGTAAATTTCAACAATGATTTCTCTTAGTATTTTGGTACTTCTCGACTCAGAACTCTCGCTTTAGATGGTATAAAAAATCGTTTAGACTCGGGACAGGCAACGGATCAAAATCCTCATTTATATAGATGTTATCCCATCAAAAACATTTATTATCATCAACTTCTTCAAGAATTAATTCAAATTTGTAATGTTTAGACCTAATGAAGAATTTTAATAATAATAAATAAAATATTTAATGATAACGATTAAAAATTAAAATATTTAAACTATAATAAATGAAGAAATTGATTATAATGAATGATGAACTTAATGAGAACGATTACATTCTCCAAAAATTAATGATAATAGATGAGAAACTAAATGAGAACGGTTACAATTCTCCGCCCATTTGTTTAGCTTAATAATTTAAATTAATCTTATCAAATAACTTTCTTAAGAAATAAATATATGAATCATAACGATAAGTCATCTAAAAGCGAATATTATCATCAATATATCATAATATATTTAGTTTCTTAAAAAAATTATTTGAAAAAATTAATTCAAATTATTAAGCTAAACGTATAGACCAAGTGGGCTTATTAAGTTTTTCATCCATTATAATTAATTTTTAGAGAATTTAACCATTCTCATTAAGTTCATCATTTATTATAATCAATTTCTTTATTTATTATAGTTTAAATATTTTAATTTGTTATGAATATAATCGTTATTATTAAATATTTTATTTATTATCATTAAAAAGTTTCATTATGGTTCAAACATTATAATTTTAAATTAATTTTTAAACATTATGAAGTTAATGATAATAAATGTTCTTGATGGGAGCCTGGGCTTTATCTTTGTATCAAGTCTTAAGAATTTTTTACATTATCTAAAATGTGAGTTATGAGAAGTACCAAAATACTAAGAGAAATCATTGACAATAATGATGAAGATATATTATTTTAATTTCTGCATTATTTTTAAATTTTTGTTTAGAAACATATATTGATCTTAAATTTTCTTTAATAAGAAGAAGAAAAAGTTGATTATGAAATCGAAAAGTTTCTGCATTAATTTTCTTACTTTTGTTTAGAAACATATTTTGATCTTAATTTTTTTTTAATAAAAAGAAGAAAAAGTTGATTATGAAATCGAAAAGTATCATCCTCACCGTCGTCATCGATGTGATTATGGCGAGTTCGCCATCAGCCGAGGCGGCGGAGTTGAGCCGGAGACGGGTATGGGGACGGCGGAGAGGAGGATGACCAAGACGCGGGCGATGACAATCGGGGTTTCAAATCCGCTCGAGCAAGTCGCGGGAACCCAAAGCTTTGAGATCCGGCTCTAAGAGTCTACAAGGTCTGCGCCAGGAGATATGGACGGTCGGAACACACCCCTCGACCGCCGGAACGAGCAGAAGACTGATCCGTTCGTTGCCGCCTCTGTCCTCAACTTATTAATCGCCACGTGGGCATTTAAGGGGATCACACGGAGTCTGCTGCATTCGCCTCCGTCCTCAACTTATTTATCGCCACGTGGCATCTAAAAGTTTTCTTACCCACCAAACCTGCGGACCCATCTGCGGGCCCCACTTCGGCGGTCATAGAAAGGAAAGCTTTGTATTTATTTTATTTTTGAATATTTTTCAAAATATGTTGGATCAAAAATATATAGTTCTGCTTTTGGGGTTTGGTGTTCAATTTCCTCCGTCCGATACTGATCCGTCGGCGGTGATTGGTTTTTGAATTTCTATTCTATTCAGACTTACCCATTCCAACATATTTTGAAAAATATTCAAAAAAATAATTACAAAGCTTTTCTTTTTCACTCAAATTAAGCGTTAGAAAACTTATAATATCATTATGGAAAGCACTTATTTGTAATATGAACCGAGGCTCGGAGGCACGTGAGAGAGTAAGGAGTGGGTGGACAAGGCGCAGTAGAGTTGCCATTTCCAGACACGAGCGCGACGGCCTCCAATTCAAATTCCTAAAAGAAGGTAACCGCCTGCGCCTACTTTTATTACCATGTAGCTGGAAATAACGGTCGTGGTGGTGTCGTCACTTCCCTTGAACCTAATCGTCGATCTAATACAAAATCACCACCAATCTTGATTCTTGAACTGACTATGTGACTAGCATTGTCTGAGGCGAAGGTGACCCGATGCTGAATCCCTCATCTCGCTCTGTTCAACTCTTTCTACCGGCTAATGAAAAAACAGAAAGAGAGGGGGAGAGAGAGACGATGGAGAGGAGCACTCCGACGAGGAAGCCGAGTAGCTCGATGGAGGGTCTGCTGAAGTGGATGGAGGGGCCGCCCCCGGATCCTGAGACGCTGCCTTCCCGCCGGTTGCACCAGGTACGTCTCACCTCCCATGGGGAATGTGGTGTTTGCTTTGCGGTCGCTGACAGCGACCCTAAAGAGGTGAGGATGTTATCATACAGGATTGATTCCTAGAGTTTGAGTCTTTCTTGCTAAAAGGATTCTTGTGGAATTAGAAGGCTTATTCCCTTTTGAAAGCAATTTTAAGGTCAAACTATTGCATATCTTAAATGTGTTCACAAAAGTGCAGATTTTGGGATATCATTGGAGCAATTATGTGTAACGAATGATATTTGAACTAAAATTGATCGGAGTTAACGGACATAAAATTGAACACCACTTTAACCCAGTGGCTTAATATATATAAAATATATCTCATCCCACACTTTCAGATTTTAGCAACATGAGATTATAATTTAATTATTTCTTATTCTTTTGATGATTTACATTTATACTACCATGACTAAGTATATATGATTATGGAGAAACAATTATATCCTAATAATTACTTGTCTCAGTTCCCTAATCTGAAGAATAGATCGCAAAACAATTGCTTTTTCTTTTATTATCCCCTCTTTGCTTAATGCAATCATTATTTTTCTTGGAACGGGTACATGCAAAAATAATTGTGGGACTAATGATGTGCTTGTTCCTCTGAACAAACAAACAATAATTGAAATTAGCCAGATCTTGTTCAGTGTTGATGAAACTGTTTTTCCCTAAACAGCCAGCCTCACTTGCTGAGGCAGCTAAGCAGCAAGAACTAAGTGGGTCCTTGCAGAGAACAAATTGAAGAAGAGTCATTTGATGATTCAATGAACTAATTGGATGACATCTTAGCTCCTCTCTTCCGAGGCTGTCAGACGCATGAAATTTGGAAATGAATGATAAAGCCCTCAGAGGAACCACTCCAAGTGAGTTTAAATTTGTTCTAGATATTTGTTCACTTCTTCTCTATGCTACTCCACAGACAAGATGATGTATATAAATCTAGCTTGTTATCTGCAAACCCTATGGCTGGTTTTTAATATCTAATTCGGCAATGATTTGGTAAAATTCGGACTTACAAGACTATATGAATGAAGTTCCTTTTAAATCCATCTACTTCCAAAAGTGTCTTTGGGTGCATCAATTATTTATTTGTTGATTTATGGTTAATAAGACTTGCATAGGAAGTGAGTTCAAGATGGTTAGTGTATGTAAGATCGGGAACTAGATAGCATTGGTGGTTGTTCCTATGTGCATCAATGTCTTTCACATGTTCATATTTAGTTTCTAGATCTGTTTTTTTTCATGGAAACTATTGCTTCAAGATAATAATAAATTATCCTGTCATTTCGTTTGTTTCTCTGCTGCATATAAAATCCTCAACCTTTATGTTAATAATCTGATTCACCCTCTTGATCTCATGAACTAGATACTATAGTCAACCTTTTACTTGCTTATGGATGTCCCATCCTTGTTTACAATTGTATCGATTGTATCAGTCCCTTCATTTCTGCCGAAAGCTAGATTAGTTCCTCTTTGCTTGTTATTTTGAGATTCAATAATAGTTTGTATATGCTTGGCTCAACTTTTGCAACTACATTGCAATCCTATCCTTTTTCCATTAGTATTTTTGGATTTCTACGATGAGAAACCTTGAAGAACAAGGAATTCAAGCATAAAAATAATTTGTGCAAGAAAAAAACCTTTAAAATTAGAGTTTGATTACTCTATAAATTTCTCATGTATCCTTAAATCTTGATAAGAAGAGGATGTGAGAAAATACTATCCATTTTAATAAAGATAGGATGTGAGAAAATATATCCGAATACTTTTAAGATTTCTCTCAAGTAAATCTAAGAGAATAAAAAGAATTCTATGAGATTTATGTAAGAGAGTGTTCAAAAAGATTTTTATTGCATTCGCTATTGTTTCAATCTATGTTTTTGTTATTGATCCTCGGGGATATTCTATATTTTCTCCTCATATTTAGAATGTCTCGAAGAGTAATGATATATTTGATTAGTTTATTAGTCAACCTGATAGGCTTGTGATGGGTTTCATCAATCCCTTGTTTGGTGGGGAACCAGTGGTCAAAACATCTAAGAAACTTTATGCCCGTGAAATGGCAGAATTAACCGGTGATGACATCTTCAAAGCTGATGCAACAGCAGACTTGGTAGAAAGCAAAGCTAAATGAGATCACTGGTAGTGATATCTTTGTCTCTAGTTTGACTCAACGGTGGCTTCATGACCTTTCTTAGTGTTGAAAGTTTCTTACCATGACTGCTCCAGGTAACTTTTATGTGCCTGATGTAATTTACCTTTGAATTATGTCTCTCATTGTGACTATCTAGCTTGACAAATGATTACAATAATCCTTTTGTTTTATGCAATGATTTTGATGGTGTTCCTAATACGATGGTTATCAGCATGATTTTGTATTGCATGTGTTCAGGATGTACAAGTGAAATTGGCATTCTCAAATGTGATCACTAAATTGTAGAATGCAGGCTGAATTAATCGACTGAAATAATTTAAAGACAAGCTTTTAATTAGTTGGAGTAGAAAAGTTGACATATTTTAATCAACAGCAACACATGAAAACATTTCATATGGGTCTTAAAATTAGTATAATATACATTGAGCAACAATTATTAATTAAATTGAGCAAGAATGAAAAAGACTGCAAGGTTTAATTAAATTGAGCAACAATTATTAATCCACTTCAATTTCTTTTGTTTAGCACATCATATATAACATACATCATGCAGTAAAATAATTAGCAATGCATAGTTAGTCTAATAAAATTAATAACATACAATCTGGTTGCTATATAGTAACATGTACAAGCAAAGATTAGCATCAAATGTATGACAATAAATCACAAATTTTGGTCCAAACTATTGTTTCCTTTTGAAGCATAATTAAGAAATAAAAGAATTATTTCTTTTTTACATAAAGAAACAATAAATTAAGCATAATTAATACATGATAAATACAAAGTAGCAACCAAGCATGATAACTAAAGGAGATTAATTCATGATTCACCATTAAGAAGTTGCACCCCCACACTTGATTGGTCCAGCAAGTTCGGTTCGAGTTAAGTCCATAGGTAAAATTTAAATTTAAAATGTTAAAATATCAAATTAAATTAAAAAGAAAAAAAAAGATGCTAACAACAGAAATATCTTAACTAATACCCGATATTTTGGCATTTCAGCTATGAGAATCTCCGGAAAATATCTCGGGCATATCCAACGATCTTTTCCCCATAAGAGCGAGTCTGAATATAACCATCAACCCGCTATACACTCCTCATAAGTAGGAGTAGAAAGCGAGCGGTGATCTCACCTCATCTACAAGAAACAAAATGTTTTTCTTCTCCTCTTAAGTCCCCCACAAAAAATCAAAAACAGACAACAAAAAACAAAAAACAAAAAAACAAAAGCAAGCTTATACAGCACACAGTGTATCCGTGTACGCAAATGGTGTACATCATATAACCGCAACCCTGCCCGCTCAACGCAATGCCATCTATCTTAACCCTCCCCATATCTATATATAAAGCCCATATAAAACCCCTCTGCTGTGCGCTCTCCAAATCCTAATGCAATCCCTCATCCCCAATCACAGCCCAAATCGTCTCTTCCGATCCACCTTCGATCGCTGGAGTCATCCTTTTGCCCTTTGCAACCCTTTTTATTGATCGATTTTGGTGGATTTGCGAGCTCAGGAGATGCTGGAGGAGGAGGAGAGGAAAGAAGGCATGAGGATGGGGAAGCAGGAAGACAGGGAGATTGAGATGCTGTTGAACGAGATCCCCCGTGCGACGTCTCCCCATCTTTATCATCATCGCCTCTTCGCTTGCGGAGGCGACGGCGACATGCACGCTCGCCATGGCATGTGCCTTGGGATTCGTGATGTCGATGGGTACGGGTGTTGGTGCGGGAGTGGGCATGGCCATGGCCATGGCGGCGGCCATGCATGCCTTCTCCCGCCGCCGCACCCTCCTTCGGAGGGGTCGTCGTCGTCGTCGTCGGGGTCCGGCTTACTCTCAGGCAGGCTCTCCCCGACCGTCGATGAACAGACGCAGCAGCGGTTGTCCTCTGCCGCGAAGGATCGGATGCTGGTAGAACTTGGCTTGCTCGACAAGCTTAACGATGTTCATCTGGGGATCGATCCGAGAGCACCAAATGGTCTTCCGCCGATGCCGGCGTCGATGGAAGAGAACATCCCGACCTACCCGTCTCTGTTCCAGACTAAGTATCGAGATGATTATAGCGCGTATGGTCACTCCCTTAATCCAAACCCTCTGTTGTTTGATGTAGATAAGAACCGATACCTATCTCAATTGCAGCAGCATTGCCCTGTAGAGGCAAACTTAGTCGAGCCATGGCTCGAGAGCTTCCCTTATGGATCAACAGGGCTGGGTGCTGATGGAGCCCTTGGAAGAGATTCGCACTATAGGGGGAGTTTTGCTGGGGGCTTGGCTTCCTCTATGAATCGATCTTATCCCATTTCTGATATTTTCATGCAATCGGGAAAGATAAGAATGGATTGCAATTGGGATGGGAACGCATTGGCTGCCTCAAGATTGCCTCACAATTATCTGGTATCAAATGGACGACCTCAGTCTGTGAGAATCCAGAGGAACATTGAGGCTGTTGGATCTGAGGGCAGTTTGGTTATACAGGACAAGTTGCCCCATCACATGAGGAACCAATGGAATCATCTCCTTAGGGAAAATAAAGTATCAAAGTTTGATGAAGAGTTGAATGCACAAAGGATCCCTGTGAAGCTTCCAACATTTCCACTGAAGTATGATAACTTGATGGGCTTCAAAGGACGTACCTATTATATCGCAAAGGACCAGCATGGGTGTCGGTCCTTGCAACGGAAGCTTGATGAAGGGAAGCATCAGGTTGATATGATTTTTGATGGGGTTATCGAGCATGTTGTAGAGCTCATGATGGATCCCTTTGGGAATTATCTCATGCAGAAGCTATTGGAAGTATGCAGTGAAGAACAACTGATGCAGATACTCTTCGTGTTGAAGGAAGATCCAACTAACCTTATCAGGATCTCCCTAAACATTCATGGGTGAGTGGTGGCTTAAATCTTGAAGGCCTTTTATTTCATTTTAAAACTTAAGCAAACCCTTTGGTTCCTGTAATAAGTGCTTCTTCTAAGACTTAAATGTTTGAGGTCCTTTGTCGGATAACATTATTTGGATACATTTCTCAGGACAAGATCTGTGCAGAAGTTAATAGAGACACTCAAAACGAGGCAGCAAATTGCACTGGTTATATCAGCCATGCAACATGGGATTCTAGATCTCATCAAGGACTTAAATGGCAGTCATGTGCTTCAACGTTGCTTAGAATCTTTTAAACCTGAAGATAATAAGGTACTGGTTTCTTAGTTAAGTAAAATAGTTACTGATGATTCACTCCAGTAATTTTCAGATCGGAATGATGTTAAGCTAATTAGTTAACCTTTAAACTTGACATTATAATTTGTTTATTCCATCTTTGAGAATTTGAATGATTTTCAGAAAAAATTCTTTCAAATGTCTTTTTTTTTTGTATTTTTGTTGTTATCCTTTCATTATTTTTGTTAACCATTTCCCAACCAATGGTCAACTTCATCTGCTACTACAAGTAAACAAGTCTTGTTAATGAATGTGAGCTGACATCACCTTCAAGTGGAGCAACCAGAGAGCTCTGTTAATTGATATCATGCACCATTATTGAATTCTATCTTCTGCTCTTAGACGATGCCACCATCTTATGTTCAATGTGCAGCGAGTTAACAGACGAATTAACATCTTTCTTTTCAGATAGCTGTTCGTTCTTTATAGTCCCAATTATAACTGTCCAAATTGATGCAATTAGATACTAGTGCCTTTTTGCATTGATATGTTTGAAAATTTGGCCTATGACTTATGTGAAGCTTGCTTCATTAAAATTCTTGCCACTGGACTTCTACTGGCAATTATCTGAGCATCATGGCAAGAAGAACCAAAGTAGTAGTTTCTTGTGCCTCCTGACATGTATTTATTATTTATGCTTCAGATACATCAATTTTCCCATTTTTGTCCTGTTGAGTAATATATGGTTTCTGCGTGTAAATTTTCAAGTTTAAATACTTAGAAAAGGTAAGGTTTGATTATTTAGGTTATGATTATTGCAAGTCAATATATGTAGGGTATCATTGCACTACTGAGGCAGCACTAATGCATTGTACTCGGCTTTGATGCGGTTAGATCTTTAATAACATGAAGGAATGATCTTGACTATGATATAGTATGACTATCTTAAGCTGAAGCTTACTATATGTTCCTACTTAAGAGTATCACTCTTAGTATTTCTGTATACCGCACTTTCATCTCATAAGCGACCTTTCCACCACATCCTAAATTATATCTTATATGACCTTTAGTGTAACAATGTATTTGGTTCTTCTCGCCAGTCAATTTGGCTTCTTAAGAACTGGATATCTAGACTTTTCTACTGATGGAAATTTGATTGTTACTATTCTTTGAAACTGTTCATTAATTTCTTTGTCATATAGTAGTTACCGGCATGTTAGGTAGTAATTTGGAGTAACATCAAGCAGATGTTACTTTGATCGTTGTTTAAATTCTGAGATCAACATATACCACAAAAATGGACTTTATCACTCTCTGGGAATATGACATTATTATTTCATGTCAATCTAAAAGACCTATAGTGGTATAGACAATCATATGTAATATCCCCAGTGAGTTGTCTCAAAAGTGACTTATCTAGGTAACAATCATGTGTTGGAGAAGGGAGAGTACTGAAGCCAGTAGTGGGACACTTGCAACTATTTTTTCATGTTTAAACAGAATAACTCGTGTAATTATACTGACCAACTATACTGTCCTATGGATCTAAGAAGAACTAATTATAGCCAGATGTGGAAAGCCTGAGAAAAACTGCTTGTTACTGTAGCAAGCATTATTCTTTATAGAAGTGATCGACATCAATATATTCTGTTTATGCATGATATAGATTAACCGTGTATAACTGGTTAGCTTGTGGTCTTATTGGAGTCATTATTGAATCTAGATACGAGTCATTTTAGATTTCTTGTTACTTGGAGTGGGATCTTTTGATGAATTATCATTATTTAGTGGTTTTTAGGATAGTTATAGGATCCTATTTTATACAGTCGTTTTGAATTTCATGTTCCCTTGGGGTGGGAATCTCATTCTCTTTAGTGGTTTTTATGTAGGATCATATTTTATGTTGTGTTACTGCTATGAAGTCGTACTTGTTGTGTTACTGCTATGAAGTCGTACTCTCTATATGTTGGTTTCAAGTTATTGGTTTTGAGTTTTAAGTTTCCAAAAAGGCTTTTTGTAATGAATTTTGTGAAATCATGATTTCCTTTTATGAAATATTAGTTTGCCCTGTATGATCGATTATCTTAGTTCGGATTTGATAAATGATTAATCTTTCAGTTGATAATCATATCATTTGGTAAATAAAGTTGAAATTGCAGTTGGCTGATGACCATGGTACATGCCCACTTTGATTTAATCTCTTTTGCTCTGTTATTTTCTATTTGTCATTTGCTATCTCTGCAATTAGCAGAAGCAACAAACTCTGTTTCATATGCTCCCGGATGATCTGCCTTTGCCATTGTGTTATTATTTATTACCTTGTTCTTTTGTGATTTATTAACTTTGAATGGTTTATTATATGACAGTTCATATTTGATGCTGCTGCAAAGCATTGTGTTGATATTGCAACTCATCGACATGGATGTTGTGTGTTGCAAAAATGTATAGCGTCTTCTATTGGAGAAGATAAAGCAAAGTTGGTTTCAGAAATATCGGCTAATGGCTATGAACTTGCTCGAGATCCTTTTGGGTAAATATTCTTGTTTCGAAACTATTGTTTCTGTTTTTATTTGAATCATATAAAATCCATGTCAAACTGATGTTTCAAATGTTAGTTGGATCAGTATGTATTGACCAGTACTTTATGGGCCTGATATAGGGCTAATATTGGAACATGTAGCACAGAACACGTCAGTATTTGTTTATAGTTATCTTTTTCTCAATCGATACCTGTAGTATAGATTGATATGCTATAGAGCATACTCGTAATGTACCCATGTCAATACCGATATCAAACCAAGATTTTAAGTCCTGTATTAAACTATATTAGCATCTAAGTTTTGTAGAAATTTATATATCTTCTTATTTGATTGTTTCTTTCCAGAATCCAGTTCAGTATTTATTTTGGTCTCTATTTGATACTTTAATTTCCATGGTTACATGATATTTTCTAGGTTATAGATCAGTTGTATAAGGTGTCTATTAGCAACATGCAGTTTATTACTTGTTTGTTAAAAGTCCAAAAGACTACTAAATGCTATTTATAATGTGTATTCTTAGATTGATTAATATGGTTTTTGTCTAGCACTAGTTTTTGAAAATTGAGGTCTATAAATTTATCATTTGGTAAATTTACACTGGAACAGAATTCTCATTGTCATTGATTTCTGAACTTGTTCTGTATCATAGAAATTTGTACTTTTGTATAGCCTAAACAATAAACTGGACAGGGTTCCTGGGTTTCAAGATCTTTTATGATGTCACATTATTCTTCAACACTAATTTCAAGAAACAAATTTTCTCAATCCACAATTGCTTTTAGATTGTTGTTTTGTTTTGTCTTCACTTTTTTTTTGTTCAGTCTTACTTTGTGATGCAATCCTAAACGTACGAGTATCTCTATTCTGTCTCAGAAATTATGTCGTCCAGTATATTGTCGACCCTGTTCAGTCTTGCTTTGCGATGCAACCCTAAACGTATGAAAATATCTCTATTCTGTCGCAGAAATTATGTCGTCCAGTATATTGTCGACCTGAATAACCCTTTGGCAAGTGCAAAGTTGGTATCACAATTTGAAGGGAAGTATGTACAGCTCTCTGTTCAGAAATTTAGCAGTAACGTGGTGGAGAAATGCTTGAGGGTTTTTGGTGAAGATGCTCGAGCCACTATAATAACTGAATTGCTTTCGGTCTCTCATTTTGAGCAATTACTGCAGGACCCTTATGCGAACTATGTCATCCGATCTGCACTTGAAAATTCCAAGGTTTTATGTCTAACCAATTCAATAGTAGTTGTGGCCCTTCGGTTCCTAATCGTCTCTTACCGATGCAGGGTTCTCTCTATGCTGCACTAGAAGAAGCCATCCTTCCTCACGAAGCGATGCTGAGAACCAACCCTTACAGCAAGCGAATCTTTTCACGATTACGACTGAAAAAGTGATGTAGATTTGGGACTCTTTAGAAACTGTTGTTGTCTTGAGTAGTATCACTTTTCATGGAGCTGCCTTTGTAGGAGTGGAGTTTCTTATTTATCAAGTTGCATGAGTTGTAAAAATAAGCAGTTTTACTTCCAAATGCTTTTCTCTGTAATATTCTGCCATGATTTTGTTCAAGATCGAATCACCCTTTGCTGCTGGTGATTGTATAGTTTAGAGACATGCTTTTGACCTTCCGTTACTGAGATTTATAGGAGATTTAAGTGTTTTTCATTTTCTCAAATGATCATCATTACTTTATATATATATATATATATATATATTGTAATATCCATGAATCTGTGTAATGAGAATCAGATCGTGATGAGATCACGATAATGAGATCGATTCGTCTTTAAACACAGATTCTAAATAATCTCAATCATAGGTTACTCAAGAGAGATATCGAGATAATAAGACAGACTAGTGTGTTGTATACCCATATATATATATATTCTCTTGTTCTTTCATGTAAATAGGAATAATATATTGGTTCATTATGCATTAAGAACTCTAGGAACTTTTAACAGCAAAATTGCATCTTTTAACTCCTTTTTAAACTCCGTTTTGTTGACCAAGACTTGACCAGTAAACTAAGGACGATGAATTGCATCAAAGTTCGTGAAAATCGGCCCACGTGTGCTATATTGTCACGTGAAACGGTTTTGACCTATACATTGGAAAACCATTACGATTGAGAGGAAAAACATATTTTGTCGCCACGTTGCCTTTCTATTAATCTATATATATAATGCGTATATTAGCACGAAACCGATCGATTTGTAGTAGTATCGATACGGGTTCGGGTGTGACTTGTAATGGAAGTCGGATCGGTTTGATTGCTTATTGATGAGAGTTACATTCATATCGATAAAACTAATTTTGATATAAACGAAGAGTTCTGAGACAGATCGTTTAGAGTTGGAATGTAAGCAGTTAAAATGGAGGAGAACAGAACGAAGAAGATCACATCACCAAGCGTTCGATGCAGAGATGCCCGGAGGAAGCACAATATTGCTCGAGGAAGAGCGGTGGTTACGCCACCCGTCGCCTTCGCTCTGTGTCTCGATGTCGGGGAAACACCACGTCGCGAAGGATGCCACAGCTGCATTGGACGCTCACCCGCACATCGTCTTCCCTTCTCTGGGCAGGACGCTTCCCTGGCCTCGCCCTCCTTTCCCCGGCGATCCTGCCACCGGACGAAATGACCACAATAACCTGCTTTGTTAGTACACGGTGGCTGGTCTATGGAGATCGGACGGCTGGAGATAATTTGGATGAGAGTGAGTAATTCTCATAATAACCTCTTTATTAAAAATGATAATTAAAAAATATATTTAAGTTCAGAATTTTTTAAATAACATCCCAATTTGAAAATGTTTTATAGAATGCTTTTTTTTATAAAAATAATTATTTTGTCATCATCAACCATCACCCTCTGCTTAGCCCCTAATCATATCATCATCTCGTCGATCACCCTCTTCCGTCTCATCAATTGTATTTTTCCATTGAACCCACCCAATGACAATGAAGGTACAGCAACCCTCACTGCACCTTGCTAGACTAGCAACGGAGAGGGGCTCTCATCGCCTCTTGCACGAGCAATAGTGCAAGCAACACTGTGCGACACCTTTACGATAAACAACAATAGTGCACAAGTGATGTTGTGCGACATTTCTACGGAGACGATGATGAGAGTTGGGGTCCAACGAAGGTTGCACAACCTCCTCATCGACGCGGTCCCCTCACACCCCCCTTCTCATTATCAACATGGGTGTGGAAGGAGAGTGGGAAGCTTACCCTAGTGACCAATGGTGACGATGAAGGTCAATGGAAAAGACGACCACATGCAAGGCAAAGGAAGCTATCAGAAGGGCTAAGTAACTAGGGTGGGGTAGAACTTTTTTTTAAATGATATTTCGAATGTAAAAAAAAAATTAAACTTAGGATGCTCTATAAGAAATTTATAAAAATTAAATTTCTTTTAACGAAATTCACCCTTAGAAAAATAGAATATGTCAAGAAAAAGAGTAAAAGGAGAATGGATCACAACAGTCCATTGGAGATCGGAAGGTGGAGGGAATTTGGATGAGGAAAACCAAGAAACCAAGAATTCGACTATTCTCCGAAAACCTAATTATTGAAATAATTTTCGATGATAATTTTGACAAGGGAAAAAAGGGATTGAGAAAGTAAGGAAGGTGATCATGAACGCCAACGAGGACAATAGCGAGAGAGGGATCAATGGGTGTTGACAAAGGATAGGATGGCGAGATCTTAGCAATTGATTCGAGATGGGAGCGAGTCGAAGGCATATTCTGGTATCCTTTAATCACCGGTCAGCAACCACGTCAGCCAACGTGGAGCCTCAGAGCCGACATGGTGCATGCATGCCGACGTGGCACCTCAAGCTCCTACGAGACGGTGGATCATGCTCGCATCATCAGAGCTATACGAGACGGTGCCGCACATGGAATCGTCCGAGAACGCGCGAAGCGACACCGCATGGCACTGAACCATACGAGTCGTCCGCACCGGAGAGTACGGACCGACCGTTGGAATCTCGACGAACATTAATAACCATGTACGATCAACCCTTGGGGATCGGACGTCGAACACCAAAAACACTAACTCCTTGTACTAACTTAAGGATCGAATTGAGCCGTGCTGACTCTCACGGCGTGAAGTTACCCAACAAGAGTGTGTCGGAAGGGGGAAGGAGAGGCGGGCGAGGGCGAGTTGATGGAGGAGGGGGAGTGGGTGAGGAAGTGGTGGATGATGACGAGGAAGGGGAGGGGAGCGGGGAGGACGCGGAGAGGCTTTAGGCGGAATGGGATGGAGAGGCAGCGAGGGGCGATAGGTCGAAGCGAGAGAGGGAGGCGACGACGGCTTGAGGGGGAGGAGGGAAGGTCGTAGACGAGGAGTTTCTTGCGGGGGCAGGTGGTGGGTCGAAGGCAGCGACGCTTGCGGATGCCGAAGCAGGGGCAGGGCCGGACGAAGGCGACGGCGGAACCCTCGATGCGGAGCTCCGGTGAGTAGAGTTGCGTTAAGCGTAGACAGAAAACGATGAAAGGCTTAGATTAACCAACCAGCCCCTGATACAGAACCGAACGGCGCAGATTAGTTCTAAAAATTGCTTAGTAGGCAACATTTACAACAAGATTTGGTAGGGCGCGCCAGGCCCGTGCGGTAGTGCAACGCATGGGCGACGCGCGAGAGCCCCGGCAGCAAGCTACCGCGATGGGCCCCCTCCCACAATAAATTAATTTAATATCATAGTGGATCGATGACCCACGTATCAGATATTAAACTGATAAGAACAGATACTACACTTGATCTTAGCCAAAAGGCCGAGAAAGGTATGATTTGGAAAGAACCCATCGACCTCATTTTATACTCTCCTCACTTGTACTTCACTCTGCTCCCAGCGATGTGGGACTAAAGATATGAACCCTACCCACAAAGTGATATTGCCAAAGCTGGAGAATAAATTTGACGTCAATAAGCTGGTCGAATTGCATCATCTGAATGGCATTGCAAAAGCTATCTTGCGCAACAGGAATCGTCAGAAAAGGCCGATATCTGCAAGCCAGCGCTCCCCAAGCAGCAGATCGGATGCAGAGACAAAGCCTCCACACTAACAAAACCATCTTCTTGGTATATAACATTTAGAAGAACACTAGTTTCCATGGAAGAGAGAGAGAGTTTCTGCTAACGTAAATGGTGCATGGTGATAAGGAGGTGATTACAGTGGAGGTAAGCGACAGCTTTATGCAACTGAGAGCCTCAAAACTGTGTGGCGATAAAGAGAACAATGTTTCACGTGTGTAGATCAGACCAACAAGTATCGATTGGAAATGCAGTGGCAGTTCAGAATTAAGTGGAGAAAAGGTATGAATTCCCCGATAGTGAAGAACTTTGAAAAGGTTAAACGACATCACCTTAAATGATTGACGAAGATGCCTCAGAGAAATCATGAGAAGAAACCATCAGGACCAGAGCTTGTATGTTCCAAGTTCCCTATACAGCAGTCTTGATCCTCCAGCGGAAGATTTAACATCAAGGCGCATGGGAAGAGAACTATGTTTGGTGTACATGGATCAACATGTAATATACTGGAAATGCAGTTGCAGTTCCAAGAATTAAGTGTAACAAAAATTTCGACTACTCCCTGATAGTGTTTGTCACCGCCATCAGCCTGAAAAGGAATCAGGTGGGCATCAGATATTAAACTGATAAGAATAGATAGTACACTCGATCTAAGTTAGAAGGCCACGAAAATTATGTCACGTCTCGCACCATTGGCATCGCTCTCCTTTTGTACTGCTATATTTCCTGCATTATTCTGCTGCTGACTAAAGAGGAATTAATTTAATATCTCCTAAGAGAAATTAATTTAATATCATAATGGGTCGATGACCCACGTATCAGATATTAAGCTGATAAGAGTACACTTGATCTTAGCCAAAAGGCCGAGAAAGGTATGCCTCTCCATGGTGCCTTCACCGTCTTTTTATACTGCTGTGTGTCGCTTGCCTGATTCTGCTAATATCAATGTGGCACTAAAGATGCACCAACTTTAAGAACATCGATTCTGCTAATATCAATGTGGGCACTAAAGATGCACCAACTTTAAGAACATCAACTCCAGGTTCACGAGCTTTCGCTTCCCCTGCTCTGTTGGTACTTGCATGCAGCAAGAAAATTATAATCAAATAGACAAATTTGTTTGACATGCTTATTGTTGGTGAACTGATGCATCGTTGTCAATGAGTCGACATCACTTGGTCCATAAGTCGATGTCGAGAGTTCACGATATGTTGAAAGAAGTGTTGAAGTCGACTATATCAGGAAGTTGGGATGCTGACGCCATCCGAGGGAAGGCGTCTCTCGATCGGAATGCTGACTCAGTCTTCCGGGAAGGCGTCTCTTGTGATCGAGACGTTGACATCGTCTTCCGGGAAGGCGTCTCTCGATCGGAACGCTGACTCAGTCTTCCGGGAAGGCGTCTCTTGGTCGGGGTGATCACGCTTCCGGGGGTGGCCGAGCTCCTGCACAGAAGGCCCTCGTCGGGGGGTTCCCGATAGTGGCCCCTCGTTGATTAAGTTAGTAGTTGTCTTTTTTTTTCTCTCATTTTTCGTCCCGTGACCATATGTCAATCAGGTGCTTTATCCTATTACACAAGGATCAGTTGTACGTGGATTTTGTACGACGACGGATCCTCGAGTGACGAGGTGGTACCTTCGTATGGTCGTCGTCCCGAGCTTTCTATGACGGGACTTGCCGAGGGGTGCCTCTTTGGTACGGATTTTGGCTCAGCATGTGAAAGTACCCTCTCGTACTGACTTGGCAAGGGTGTGATGCGACGTGGGTTGTGACGTTGCTGGAGTCCAAAATATGTATCACTTATCATGTATTTGACTAATTTTCAAACTTCTCATGTCAACATAAAGCGACAAGCACATTCAAACAACTTCAAAAAAAGAACCAACTAAGCAAAATATAATAGAATTCATTAAAAAATAATAATGGACTAAATGCAATCACTTGTGACCTTGTCAACATAATCGGTGTTTTTTTCAACATCACCACCTCATCCTCTGAGTCTCAAACTTATTCAATCAACTATGATGTGTGGAAGAATGAATCACACAACCTAAGAAGCAAAGCAAGCACATGAGCTGACCATAACAGACGATATCTCTACTATTATGTAAGATCAACAGGAACAGAAAAGGCATAGATGATTCATTGATTGGTAAAGATGGAGGTCCACTTAGAGGTTAACTTCTGCCAATTGCAAATTAACTTACAAAGTCTATGTTAGCATTATTTTTTACCATAAATGACATGTACTCATGGTTTTCAGCTTGGCTATACTCTGCATACTCTTTCAGCATATAAAGTAAAGACAAATCTTCTCATTTGAAAAATGTGGGTAGCAACTTACCAGAGTGGAGTTCGATTCAAAGAGTAGCAGTAGTTTTCCATTCGATAGGACTTGTAGCTGCCCCAATTTTTTCACCTTGTGTTGAAACCATTGGAGTAGAAGAACAAATTAAAATTGCCATATTGCCATTCAAGTCATTTACTAGTTCATTTTAGAACATTTGTGATAAGTTTTGGTCAGGGTGCGGCAGGCCCATGCAATAGTGCAACACATGGGCAACACGCAAGGGCCCCAGTAGCAAGCTACCACACTGGGCCCTCCCCCCACAAGAAATTAATTTAATATCACGGTGGGTTAATGACCCACATATCAGATATTAAACTGATAAGAACAGATACTACACTTGATCTTAGCCAAAAGGCCGAGAAAGGTATGACTCACCCCATTGGCTTCGCTCTCCCTTTGTACTGCTTTTTCCTCCACATTATTTTGCTGCTTTCAATGTGGGACTAAAGATGCAGCATGTTTTAAAACATTAACTCCAGATTCATGAGCTTTTGCCTCTGCTCTATTGGTACTTGCCTGCAGCCAGAAAATTATAACCAAATAAACAAAATTGTTTGACATGCTTATCATGCATCATCTGACTACTTTTCTAGACCATGAAAATGGCATCAATGCAGGGATCCTTTTCATATAGCAACTTGTGATATCAACATATAGCAACAAGCGCATTAGAACAACATTAAAAAATAACCAGTTAAACAAGATATAAAAGAATTCATCAAAAAAGAAGAAGAAAGAAAAGTAATAGACTAAATCCGAGCAGTTCTGACCTTCTGTCAACATGATCCATCTTATTTTCAACATCACTACCTCATCCTGTGGGCACTTCCTCAATCCATTATGAAGTGTCAAAGAATGAATGCCAACCTATGAAGCAAAGGAAGCATGAGCAGACCTTAATATACCATATCTCTATATAGTATACTGCAGACTAATATGTAACATCAACATGAACAATAAGGCAAAGATGATTTGTGGATCGGTAAAATTGGAGGTCCACTTAGTTAGAGGTCAAATTCTAATTTTTCAAATTAACTTATGAAATCTGCACCAAGGTTTGTAATACCGTACCGTACCGATGTTTCGACCTAGGCTCGGTATGATACGGTACAGGTGTACCGAGCAATACATCCAGGTATACAGTGCTACAGTGCATTGCTACAGTCTATAGTGCTATAGTCGAAATCGGTACGTACCGCTCGGTACCGGGCGATATGCGTACCGATAATCTATCGGATCGATACATACTGCCCGTACCGAGCGGTATGCTTCGGTATGACAGACCTTGATCTGCACACACTCTTTCTACATATAAATTAAAGACAGACCTTATTTGAAAAATGTGGGTAGCTATCTACTACAGAGTGTAATTGGATTCAAGGAGTAACAGTTGCCCATGGCAACTAAGTTTCACTGATGCCTAATAACAATGTCAACTCCAATGTAGACATTGAAAGGGACAGGAGATTTATGAAAATTGAATTACAGTTGCAAGAAAATTAATTTAATAATTAAACTTAATTCATAACTATGTTTTACTTAATCTGACTTATACTGTAATTCCTCTCAACTGTCATCCAACACTATATTCTTGGTTGGAAATAGTAAATACATTACTAGATACATTGTAATCAATAACTGCAATAGAAGAGCCTGATGTAGTTAGGAATAGGACTTCTGAATCTCTCCTGGTAGACAGTGCCCTTATGAATTAGATTACAAGGATGGTGTAAAATAAATTAATCAAAAATTTTCTAAGTCGGATATGGAGAATCTCATATGTATTTGAAGGTCTAACTAAATCTGAGGCCCCACACAAGTATTTCTTAGATATTCAACAAATAACAAACAATAAAAATATTGGTGTTTCGCATAATGAAACAAGTGTTGATTATACTCTTAAATTACACAACAATATGTCATATTATAGTTTCTTTCAAGATCCGTAATATCGTACCGTACCAGAGTTTCGATCTGGACTTGATACGATATGGTATGGTGTACCGAGCGATACACCCCAAGTGTACCGAGCACTGTAGCAGTGCTACAGTGCTACAGTGCACTGTAGCACTGTACCGGTCGTATCATCTGGTACCGGGCGGTCCGCGTACCGATAACCTGTCGGACCGGTATGTACCGCCCATATCGGACGGTACACATCAAAACGACAGACCTTGGTTTCCTTGTATATTTGTTATCAAATGAAGGCATCTACACAATATAAAGAACTCCATCTATGGGAGAAGAAGACTGCAGACTTGATGCAAAGCCACAAGCCACTAAGTCTAGGGACTAAAAGACTGGGATAATCACTTAAAATTTTGTCCGGCAATCACTTTGGATAACTAGCTCCATCTTTGTGTGGAAGAACTATGCTCCACTAGTTCCCAAAAGATGTAGAACAACCAAGAAAAAATCTAGAAACTCCAAAGAAAAGCAGCCTTGAATAAGGAACTGGTTAATTTTAAAAGAATTATAGAAGTAACTTATGAAATCTGCACCAAAGTTCGTAATACCGTACCGTATCGGTGTTTCGACCTAGGCTCGGTATGGTACGGTACAGGTGTACCGAGCGATACATCCAGGTATACAGTGTTACAGTACACTGCTACAGTGCTATAGTCGAAACCGATACGTACCGCTCGGTACCGGGCGATCCGCGTACCGATAACCTGTCGGACCGGTACATACGGTCCGTACCGAACGGTACGCTTCGGTATGACAGACCTTGATCTGCACACACTCTTTCTACATATAAATTAAAGACAGACCTTATTTGAAAAATATGGGTAGCTATCTACTACCATAGTGTAATTGGATTCAAGGAGTAACAGTTGCCCATGGCAACTAAGTTTCACTGATGCCTAATAACAATGTCAACTCCAATGTAGACATTGAAAGGGACAGGAGATTTATGAAAATTGAATTACAGTTGCAAGAAAATTAATTTAATAATTAAACATAATTCATAACTATGTTTTACTTAATTTGACTTATGCTGTAATTTCTCTCAACTGTCATCCAACACTATATTCTTGGTTGGAAATAGCAAATACATTACTAGATACATTGTAATCAATAACTGCAATAGAAGAGCCTGATGTAGTTAGGAATAGGACTTCTGAATCTCTCCTGGTAGACAGTGCCCTTATGAATTAGATTACAAGGATGGTGTAAAATAAATTAATCAAAAATTTTCTAAGTCGGATATGGAGAATCTCATATGTATTTGAAGGTCAAACTAAATCTGAGGCCCCACACAAGTATTTCTTAGATATTCAACAAATAACAAACAATAAAAATATTGGTGTTTCGCATAATGAAACAAGTGTTGATTATACTCTTAAATCACACAACAATATGTCATATTATAGTTTCTTTCAAGATCCGTAATATCGTACCGTACCAGAGTTTCGATCTGGACTTGATACGATATGGTATGGTGTACCGAGCGATACACCCCAAGTGTACCGAGCACTGTAGCAGTGCTACAGTGCTACAGTGCACTGTAGCACTGTACCGGTCGTATCATCTGGTACCGGGCGGTCCGCGTACCGATAACCTGTCGGACCGGTATGTACCGCCCATATCGGACGGTACACATCAAAACGACAGACCTTGGTTTCTTTGTATATTTGTTATCAAATGAAGGCATCTACACAATATAAAGAACTCCATCTATGGGAGAAGAAGACTGCAGACTTGATGCAAAGCCACAAGCCACTAAGTCTAGGGACTAAAAGACTGGGATAATCACTTAAAATTTTGTCCGGCAATCACTTTGGATAACTAGCTCCATCTTTGTGTGGAAGAACTATGCTCCACTAGTTCCCAAAAGATGTAGAACAACCAAGAAAAAATCTAGAAACTCCAAAGAAAAGCAGCCTTGAATAAGGAACTGGTTAATTTTAAAAGAATTATAGAAACATGAAGGATGATCTCTAGAAAAATCACACAGATTTAGCACCTAATAACTGTCTAGCTTTCATGTTGCATCTTGCATGTACTACATATTTAACCGTAAAATTAAAAAATTTAACCTACTTCTATTTATAATTTTTTCTTTTTCACAAATATGACAATAATTGTTTGTCATCGTCAGATGAACCTTACAACATAGACTTCACCTGAATTAATTGTTACAAAAAGAAAAGTAAAAAAAATCATGCACATTAGAAGAGATGCGATGTACAGTACCATCTTAAACATACATCATCTTTATAAAAAATCAACTCCAATGTTGGCCTGTGAGCATTTGATGAAGTATCTATTAGAAATTAGTATGTGTGCTGATCTTCCATTCAGGTTAATAGCGAAAAAATAATGACTCAGAATAGTCGGGACATTATGGCTTTACAAGAGTTTCTATTTTCCTATTGAATGAGGTTTCACATATGGGCTTCAGATTATGGTTAGGGAAAACCAAGATAAGGCTTGTCTTACAACGCTGCTTTGGTATCATTTAATGTTGAGCTTTGGTTGGGGCGTGCCAGGCCCATGCAGTAGTGCAACAAGAAATTAATTTATTATCATGATGGATCAATGACCCACGTATCAGATATTAAAATGATAAGAACAGATACTACACTTGATATTAGCCAAATGGTCGAGAAAGGTTTGACTCACCTTGGCAACACAGTAGTGCAACACAGGCAACACCCAAGGACCCCAGATGCAAGCTATTTTTGAGGACCCTCCCCACACAAGAAATTAATTTAATATCATAGTGGATCGATGACCCACGTATCAGATATTAAAATGATAAGAACAGATACCACACTTGATATTAGCCAAAAGGCCGAGAAAGGTATGACTCACCTTGGCACCTGAGCCATCCTTTTGCACTGATGGGTCTTCTGCCTTATTCTGCTGTTGTCAATGTGGGACTAAACATGCTACCTTAAACAGCTACCTTGAACTACCTTTGTTCAAGGTAGCTTAGGCACAGATTTTAATAAACATCATTCCAAATTCACGAGCTCTTGCTTCTCCTGCTCTACTGATACTTGCCTGCATCCAAAAAGAATTGAATAAACAAACATATTTGACATGCTTATCATGTATCTTGCCTGATTTCCTAGACTGTGAAAATGGCAGCAATGTGCAGACACTTTTCCGTACAGCAAATTGTATCAACATAATGCAGCAAGCACATTCAAACAACTTCATAAAAGAATCAATTAAACAAGATATAGATAGATTAGAGTTAGACTAAAAAAAAATAAAGAAAAAGGAATATAAATAGTATATCTGCAATATTTTTAAATATATTTTGAATAGAATTATAATATTTTTATTTACTGTATTTTTAATGAAATTCGATGTTTTTTATTCATTTTTTATTTTTTATTATCATTCCTTCATAGTAAATAATTATAAATATAATAATTTAAAAACATTGATGTAAATATAAGACAATGTGGAATATATATATATATTTATTGTGTACCAATACCTTCATAATTTTCATTCTAAATTATTCAAATTCTTGTATCAAAAATTTCCAAAGGTATAGTGAAATTGATTTTTATTATTAGTAATTTTTTAATTAATTTAAACTGAATAATACTTTTTTATTATAATTATAATAGTTTTTTTAAAGTATATATTAAATTATATAATATTCGTACATTCTCAATTAGGTGAAGCACGTCAAAATATACGCATTCATTGTCGAGAGCTTATCGAGAATGACAAATTCTTACACCTACAAGGGAGAAGAAGAGAAGTATTTGTTGTATCTCTTAAAATTGGATTGCTTCGTTAATTGATGAGGTGGAAACTAATATCGCCAATGAAGAAAAGAGTGAAATGAGTTATCACAAGTGGATCAACGAATGGTTCATATGGTCCTCTCGGGATGGGTGTTTGAATCAATAACATTATTGGTGAGAGCGACGAATTGTTATCATATACATAAATTTTGATCGTGAGAGTGGTGAAAGTGAGTCATTTTTTGTGTTTCTAGATGAGCTATACCAAGAACCATGGAACCACTACAAGTCCACTAAAAAATATTCTAATTAATAATACTTTTTTTTTAAATTTATTTTCTTTAATAAAAAAATTTTAAAAACTATTTTTAAAAGTTATACCTCTAAATTTAAGGTTATTTTTAAAAAACCTGTCATCATTTATTTGGAAATAATATTCTTAATTTTTATTCACAATCACTCAAGAAATCTCAAATAAAATATTTTATGAAACTTTAATATATATGATAAAGTTAATAATTAATGTTTTATGATAATTTAGATTAATCGAGACACTGTTTTGAATAGGACCACAACGTTCTTAGTTTATACCAAAAAAATATATTATAACCTCATTTAAAAATATTCTAATCATTTAGATTGAATGAAAAATACACTTAGTTCAATAAAAAAAATATTATATAACAATATTGTAAGCAGTTTAGTTTAACACCGAACCGATTTGATCGGTTCCATCTGACTGGTCTTTGCGAGAAATTTGAAAATTAAAATTATCAATTATTAGTGAGGATAATTTTCTCATTTTAAAAAGTAGGGACTCCCTTTAAGCATTTAAAAAATGAAGGTTATTTTCGAACTTTAGTACCAACCAATATCTATTCCAACCTCATTAAGTGACACATAATTCTCATTAAATGGAGGATAATGACATGCTGATCTAAAAAAATAAAAATCTGATCCTCGTAGGCTTTTTTGAATCTGAACTCAATTATTTAAGTACTTGTATCTATATTTGGATGTACTTTAGTATCTATTTCTTTATCCAATTATTATCATTTTTGGCTATCAATGTATCTATTTAAAGTTTGTTGGAAGTATAGAAGCTAAGCACTCTAGATTAAATCATGAACGTTCTCTCATGCTTACGGAGAGGTTCTTCTTACGGTACTTTGATTTTGACCGCTAGTAATGAAGTAATATTTTATGTATTTATATTGTTAATTTAATATTCGTTATCGATATAAATAAATAAATAAATAGATAAATAATATATATATATATATATATATATATATATACAATTTTCAGTTTCTTCATCCCAAACACGACTCACTTTAGCCGCCTCAGACGTTATTTTATTGGGAGACATTGCAATTAAAATGCGTTGACCGGGTCAAAATAATACGAAGCGTCAATACTTAAACAAGCTGTTGATGTTTCAGTTATATATTGGATTCGGCGAATATTCTTTTAATTTGTATAATTATCGGAAGATGGAGATGCTGTGAGGAGAAGATTAGGGATCTTCGCAAGATAGATTCACCGACGGTGTTCACAAGCAGCTCCAAAGAGATCTCTCATTTTAGTACGTCTTCAAGCTGGACTCCACTCGCCGCGACTTTGACGATTCACGTGACCGAAAACGACTCGTCGCGTAACGGCCACCACAGAGTATTTGTTTCCGCATAGTTATTGGTATGCGATCGCATGATCCACCGTCCATGTTCCTCACTTACGTATCGCATGCGGTGAGGGTCTTACTTTCGAGACGCCGTAAACGGACGGCAAAGCCCCGTGGCGACGTGGCAGTAACATCGTCGGGCACCGAGGGGCCTTTCCGTCAAATGGGCGCCATCGACGCTCCCATTTGTTCCAACTCGGCGGCTTTTCTCGGTCTTCCTATCGGCCTCTCTTTCCCCCTTCCTAATCTTTATCTCTTCCTTGTGCGAAGCAGAATGCCCGATCCTTCTCTTGTGGATCCCTCCAGATCCTGATAGTGTAATCGTCGATTCGTTTCCGTTCTTTGATCCTTGCGATTAACCGATCCAGCGGTACCTCTACTGCACTCGTCGGCTCCAGCGCTTCTGATTCCGATGTTATAAGCGCTATAGGAGCGCTAGGGTTTCCAGATCAAGCTTCGGATCTCTGAATTTTTGTGGGTAATCGATGGCGGAGGCCAGGCGGTTTTCATTGACGCCTCAACTCGGTAATAATACGGTTCCTTATCATTTCCCTTTTTTTTATTTGCTCGGTTCAAGATGTTGGTAAGCGACTTTTTGACATATCTTACCCCGATGTTTGTTTTTCCTAGTGTTAGATATCGAAAATCCTGTGTTTTTGCTTTGTATGTGTTCTCTGGTAATCTTTCAGGGTTCTAATTGTCTGTCCTGGCTCTTTTACGTGTGTAAGCTAATTGTGAAGTGGCTAATAATAGACCTTGGCCCACATGGTGGTAATAGTCGCTGTTTTTGTGGACAAATTCTGTGAGCCCGTTCATATAAACTGTGGATGATGGATGGGATGTGGGGAAACATTTACTTAAAATGGTAACGTTGGTTTAACATCGTTTTTATTTTCGTTATAAACGGGAAATTGGCTGACGGATGGCTGAAGTGATAGCAGGAAGTTCAGGAAACCTTGTATGATAGGGAGTAACAGCAGATTTGACAGAAATGTTGAGTATATGGGGCTGCATCTAAAGGAATGTTGTGATTTCTCTTTAAACTGATAATTCAACAATTGTGCAGGCATGTAATGATCAACTTGTTTTGTTAAAAGGACAAGCTTTATCTTGGTGAACGTCTGAGAGAAGTCTGATTCAATTGGTTATGGTGCTTCAAGCTGCATTTCTCCGTGGCCTGTAGTTCACTAATCATTTCCCTTTTTTTTATTTGCTCGGTTCAAGATGTTGGTAAGCGACTTTTTGACATATCTTACCCCGATGTTTGTTTTTCCTAGTGTTAGATATCGAAAATCCTGTGTTTTTGCTTTGTATGTGTTCTCTGGTAATCTTTCAGGGTTCTAATTGTCTGTCCTGGCTCTTTTACGTGTGTAAGCTAATTGTGAAGTGGCTAATAATAGACCTTGGCCCACATGGTGGTAATAGTCGCTGTTTTTGTGGACAAATTCTGTGAGCCCGTTCATATAAACTGTGGATGATGGATGGGATGTGGGGAAACATTTACTTAAAATGTTAACGTTGGTTTAACATCGTTTTTATTTTCGTTATAAACGGGAAATTGGCTGACGGATGGCTGAAGTGGTAGCAGGAAGATCAGGAAACCTTGTATGATAGGGAGTAACAGAAGATTTGACAGAAATGTTGAGTATATGGGGCGGCATCTAAAGGAATGTTTGATTTCTCTTTAAACTGATAATTCAACAATTGTGCAGGCATGTAATGATCAACTTGTTTTGTTAAAAGGACAAGCTTTATCTTGGTGAACGTCTGAGAGAAGTCTGATTCAATTGGTTATGGTGCTTCAAGCTGCATTTCTCCGTGGCCTGTAGTTCACTAAACAAGTTGATTACATTGCACATTTGATGGTCATCGATCGTCAATGATTGATAGTTTCTAGCCATTGTGGACGTTGATCATGTAGAGGAACCTCGTTTACTTGAATTACATGTTTTTAATTTCTGATGCCAGGAAAAAGTTAAATAGAATAACTTTTGCAGCAATTCAGAGGGTATTTTTCTTATGTATACTTATGGAAAGATCTTTTTTCTTTTTATTTTTTTGCGGAGGTACTTATCCAGGAGGATCTTCTCCCCAGGGACCGCAATGTAAATATGTTAAGTCGTGTAAATATATAACATAACTTTTTTTACATAAGATACTAAAAATATGTTCTCTCTGTTTTTTTTATCACTTCTTTTCTGCAGTCGAGCAACCTATTCGGCCTGTTTCATTTTTGTGTACAACTAACCATTCACCCCATGCATCTCAATGGTGCATTCTAAAGTTTAGAAGTAACTTTGTTCTTTTAATCAGTACCAAGTTTCAAGCATAGGTTTAAGGTCATTAGCTGAATAAAACTTGGTGACTGCATAATTGTTTTAGCCACTTTTACATGGCTGATAACATCTTCATATATCTCTTTGATGATCTGGTGATTCCCTATTCATGTTCAGATATCGAACAGATCCTTCTGGAAGCACAGCATCGCTGGTTACGCCCTGCTGAAATTTGTGAAATACTTCGGAACTATAGGAAATTTCATATTGCGCCAGAGCCACCAAATAAACCACCTAGTATGACCTTCTACCACAAGTTCCATTCATGTTGATTTTGTTTATCTAGCTCAACCACATTCATCAATTATTGTGGAAGTATTTTCGTTCATCTAATCATTCAGTTGTATACAAATTCCTTGTGTACTTTTTCATGATATTCGTTCTCAGATGTGCAACAAATTTATTCCTTTTCCAGGTGGCTCTCTTTTTCTATTTGATCGCAAAGTATTGAGATACTTCAGGAAGGATGGTCACAACTGGAGAAAGAAAAAAGATGGGAAGACTGTGAAAGAAGCTCATGAGAGACTAAAAGTAAGTGATATTAATTTGATGCCTTCGGCATGTTCTACCCAAAGAGTTGATAATTGTATATTTGTTGGTTAGGCCTTTCACTGTGCTGTTCTGTGCTGACATTCAGATGTATCTATTATGATGTGCGTGCTGTTATACACACAGGCCACAGCAGTTATGTTGCCTTGATTATAATTGCTTTCGTGTCTGAATGTGTTAACAATTAAACCACATAGAGGCATTGTGAGTCTTGTGTGAGCATTGTAAGATTCTTATATCTAAAGGAAAACTTGTAAGACATTTAAAAGGTTGTTCATGTTTTCTGGACTGGAGCATTAGGCAATTTATAAATATCTTGCAAAAAGGTTAGTGTAGTTGAGATGGGAGTATCACGATGCATTTGTTGGTAATGTAAAAGATAGAATAAGAAAAAATTCATTTACAAACTATTAGAACCAGCCTTGATATTGGATGAATGAAGAAAAATCATTTGAAATGGATGCTGAGATGAGACAATTATTATTAGTGGTGTAACAAGAGCTGGAGAGTGACATACAAAAAATTTTCTAGAAATAATAAAAAAGAGATTTCTTTGTTCTTGTTTTAACTATGAAAAAATCATGTAGCTGGTACCAAATAATTGTAACATTATGTTTTGTTGTTGTGCATAAATTATAAAAAATGAATATACAAAAATATGTAATTGACTTTGCAAACATTCTTAATAATTATAGAACCGAGAATCTGAGGAATCAAATTTGAAAAATTCTTTGAGAAAGAAATGTTCTTTAGTAATAAATTGTCTCCAATTTCTTGAGTATCTGTCATCAGACAAAAACTCCAGTACATTGATATCTAAATGCTTACTTAATTAACATCTACTCAGGAGGGAGGACAAGGAGTATAGGCTCAGGCTTTTGTCATAGTTCTCTTGCATTTAGCAGAATGGCAAATTAATGTCCAGTCATTTTGGTTGGAGAAGAATTGCACTGTTGTATATCTTGTGGCTTATCTAAACTTCCAATTAAATCTTAATTTCATGTGTGTTACTTGTGCACAAACAATCACTTCATCTAGGAAAATTTATAATCATGACCTGCATTATATGCTTCCTGTGTATCTTTATATTTATAGTTCTTTAATATATGTTTTTATGTTCTGTAGACATACATTCTTGGGAAGGTATGAAATAGTGCAACCAGGATTGACATTTTTTTGACATAGGATCAGAATAGATTGGATTGATTAAAAAATGAACAAAGGTAAGAACACATCTAGTATTACTGAAATAAGAAAACTACGCTAAATAGTTTTGATGATCAGAATAAAAAAGATGTGTGACACATGATTTACTAAGGTCCAATACAACATCATTGTTACACGAACACCTCATCTGGGTATGAGAAATATTGTAATTATTTAATTATGATGTCATAAAACCTGAACCTCAGCCAAGTTCTAGTGCCCATAATTTAATTTTGGTGCTTGAATGGTCCTCGACAGTGGTATTTGTGGCTAACTACTTCATGAGATGGTACACTTATCTGGTTTCAAATTTTTTTGTTCAGTAGAATGTGTCATATTTGTTATTTTAAGAATGAGATATTTTTTTGGAATCCATATCTTCATAAATGGACTCATTTTCAGGCTGGAAGTGTTGAGGTGCTTCATTGCTATTATGCCCATGGTGAAGAGGACATAAATTTCCAAAGACGGAGTTATTGGATGCTGGAAGAGTGAGTTGCAGAATATAATTTTTACTATGTTTTCCCTTTGGCAATGTATGTGTTAAATTTTTTTCTTGTATGGTGATTTAGTTTTTCTATGGATTCTTATTTGTGTGATATGTTATGAAGCATGCCCATATAAGATATTAAGCTTGTTAAAATATCTTGCTATTTAATCTTTCCTGTTTAGTTTAATTCATTGCAGCACTTCGTTCTGAACGCTAATCCTATCATGGTGCTTTCAGTTGATTGATTTTTTAAATTTAATTTGGATTACTTGTTCTGATGTATTAATTGATCAGATCTCTAAGCAGAGATCTGAAATTATTTTCTTTCATGTATGAAATTGTATCTCTACAGCACATAGTGCGCTTATGAACACTGTGCAAACTACAATAAGTGTCTGAGAAGTTCGATTTTTGAACCTGAGATTTATTCACCAAGAGGGCTTCAACCTGCTGATAGAGCAAGTATGTGGCAAAAATCAAACAGCTTATGAGATTTATATTCCACTTGATTTACATGGAAACTACTGCCCAAAACATAAGTTATTAATTTCAAAGACAAGCTTAAAATTTCTAGGTACAAGCATTTACTGTGTCTAGAAATCTTTACTAATTGATCTTGTCAAATGCTTCTCTGGAAGAAAGCGATAAATTATAGCACTTTAGTTCCACATCGAAAGCAAGAGAAGACTTGAATTTATTCATATTAATGAGTGAACTACTATTAACTTATATTTAATCATTTTTGTTCTTGTATTTATAAATCTATCAAGTTAGTGGGTTGCTTATTCCATCAGGTCGCGTTATGACAAACATTATTATAGTTGGCACTGGGCACATCATGTGTACTATATTCGAGTTTGATTTAAGGCTATGTTTGAGTGTTGATGAGGATGCCAAGTATTAGGTTGAAAAGATTGTAACACCTCAGTTTACTTCCACATCGTAAGTGGAGGAGACTTGATGACACACCCTGATTTGACCTAACTCGGATCTCTAGTCAAATTGTGGTGTGAAAGAGATGGTATTAGAGCAACGATTTTGAGGAGCTTGAATGATTATGGGATCCATTACCTCTGCTAAGGTTCTAGATTTTTTTGTTGAGAAAATGAAATAAAAATATGAGGTTAGAGTAATGCAATAGCAACATTTTTAGTGAAATTTGGAGGGCCAATATTTTTGAAGGGAGGTGGAACTGCAGTGCCCTAATTTTAATTAGGGGCAAATTGATAATTTGATATCATGAGTGAATTTAGGGTTAGGGTTAAACCCCATCCTTTTTTATTTATAGCTGTCATCCTCTTCTCTCATGGTAGAAAGCACAACTATCGAGGAAGGAGGGGAGATGCCAAGACATCACTTACAAAAAACAAAGGTAGGGATCTTATCTCTTTCTTTCTTTTTATTCTTTTTTCATTGATTTTGATGATAAGATCTTGTTCCTTTTCTATTGACACTTCATATCATGCATAGTGATCTATTATGTTTTGATTATTTATATTAAGGTAAAGGATATTGAACAGATCATCTTCATATGATCCATGATCATGAGGACAAAGTCATATTTTGAAGTTGAATTTTTTTTCAATTTTATCTTTTTAAATTATGTATCAGATTAGTTTGGGTCTATAAAGAGGGAAAAATCCATTGGTGATGTAGTTAGAATAATTTTTCTGCACTAATAGTAAAACTAAAAAAAAGAAAGATCAGTGATAACTTGCTACAGCACTGTATCATGTTGGAAGATAGTCTTGTCCATGGCCTTTAGTCAAACCGATACAATTCTGGCCACTAGCATCAATTGATCTATAAATCAGTCATCTATAACTTTAGATTTGATACTAATGGATCAATTTATAGTCCTTGTAGAACTTACTCAACTTATCATCTGTCGCAATACCATGTGGCCCGTAGCTTATCATTTAGAGTTTGATCATAATAAGTTACAATAAGTTTGGCTTGCACTCAATTGATCAATTGGGTTGAATGGGATATAGAAAAAGAAAAAGGAGAATGTAGGGGAAAGTGAATACTGTGTGAAATTTGTGAAATACTTCGGAACTATAGGAAATTTCATATTGCGCCAGAGCCACCAAATAAACCACCTAGTATGACCTTCTACCACAAGTTCCATTCATGTTGATTTTGTTTATCTAGCTCAACCACATTCATCAATTATTGTGGAAGTATTTTCGTTCATCTAATCATTCAGTTGTATACAAATTCCTTGTGTACTTTTTCATGATATTCGTTCTCAGATGTGCAACAAATTTATTCCTTTTCCAGGTGGCTCTCTTTTTCTATTTGATCGCAAAGTATTGAGATACTTCAGGAAGGATGGTCACAACTGGAGAAAGAAAAAAGATGGGAAGACTGTGAAAGAAGCTCATGAGAGACTAAAAGTAAGTGATATTAATTTGATGCCTTCGGCATGTTCTACCCAAAGAGTTGATAATTGTATATTTGTTGGTTAGGCCTTTCACTGTGCTGTTCTGTGCTGACATTCAGATGTATCTATTATGATGTGCGTGCTGTTATACACACAGGCCACAGCAGTTATGTTGCCTTGATTATAATTGCTTTCGTGTCTGAATGTGTTAACAATTAAACCACATAGAGGCATTGTGAGTCTTGTGTGAGCATTGTAAGATTCTTATATCTAAAGGAAAACTTGTAAGACATTTAAAAGGTTGTTCATGTTTTCTGGACTGGAGCATTAGGCAATTTATAAATATCTTGCAAAAAGGTTAGTGTAGTTGAGATGGGAGTATCACGATGCATTTGTTGGTAATGTAAAAGATAGAATAAGAAAAAATTCATTTACAAACTATTAGAACCAGCCTTGATATTGGATGAATGAAGAAAAATCATTTGAAATGGATGCTGAGATGAGACAATTATTATTAGTGGTGTAACAAGAGCTGGAGAGTGACATACAAAAAATTTTCTAGAAATAATAAAAAAGAGATTTCTTTGTTCTTGTTTTAACTATGAAAAAATCATGTAGCTGGTACCAAATAATTGTAACATTATGTTTTGTTGTTGTGCATAAATTATAAAAAATGAATATACAAAAATATGTAATTGACTTTGCAAACATTCTTAATAATTATAGAACCGAGAATCTGAGGAATCAAATTTGAAAAATTCTTTGAGAAAGAAATGTTCTTTAGTAATAAATTGTCTCCAATTTCTTGAGTATCTGTCATCAGACAAAAACTCCAGTACATTGATATCTAAATGCTTACTTAATTAACATCTACTCAGGAGGGAGGACAAGGAGTATAGGCTCAGGCTTTTGTCATAGTTCTCTTGCATTTAGCAGAATGGCAAATTAATGTCCAGTCATTTTGGTTGGAGAAGAATTGCACTGTTGTATATCTTGTGGCTTATCTAAACTTCCAATTAAATCTTAATTTCATGTGTGTTACTTGTGCACAAACAATCACTTCATCTAGGAAAATTTATAATCATGACCTGCATTATATGCTTCCTGTGTATCTTTATATTTATAGTTCTTTAATATATGTTTTTATGTTCTGTAGACATACATTCTTGGGAAGGTATGAAATAGTGCAACCAGGATTGACATTTTTTTGACATAGGATCAGAATAGATTGGATTGATTAAAAAATGAACAAAGGTAAGAACACATCTAGTATTACTGAAATAAGAAAACTACGCTAAATAGTTTTGATGATCAGAATAAAAAAGATGTGTGACACATGATTTACTAAGGTCCAATACAACATCATTGTTACACGAACACCTCATCTGGGTATGAGAAATATTGTAATTATTTAATTATGATGTCATAAAACCTGAACCTCAGCCAAGTTCTAGTGCCCATAATTTAATTTTGGTGCTTGAATGGTCCTCGACAGTGGTATTTGTGGCTAACTACTTCATGAGATGGTACACTTATCTGGTTTCAAATTTTTTTGTTCAGTAGAATGTGTCATATTTGTTATTTTAAGAATGAGATATTTTTTTGGAATCCATATCTTCATAAATGGACTCATTTTCAGGCTGGAAGCTATAACTTTAGATTTGATACTAATGGATCAATTTATAGTCCTTGTAGAACTTACTCAACTTATCATCTGTCGCAATACCATGTGGCCCGTAGCTTATCATTTAGAGTTTGATCATAATAAGTTACAATAAGTTTGGCTTGCACTCAATTGATCAATTGGGTTGAATGGGATATAGAAAAAGAAAAAGGAGAATGTAGGGGAAAGTGAATACTGTGAAAAAAAAAAAGAGTAGGAGAAAAAGGAAAGTACAGGTTGTGATTAAAAAAAAGAGCAGTATGAGAAAGTTTGTGTATATGTATGCATCAATAATTTGTAGAAAAAGGTAGCAGTGCAAAAACTTTCTTTAATGCTTAAAAAATAAAAAAATAATTTCTCATAACTTAAATCAATGAGAAAATTGATTGATTTAATCAAATTTTCTGTGAGTGGGTTGGATCTGAAGAGCTATGGGGCTTAACAAGACTAAATTCAACTAGATTCATCTGTGATCAAATGATTTATATACATTGATGTTGGTGCCTTGAGGGGCCATATAGCCATGTGGAATCCATTTACTTTTTCTTCCTTTGAAGTTTGAACTATATGTGTCTTGGTTAATCTGCCTACATGACAAATTATTAATATCTCCTTAATGGAGTGTGTGAATTGAGACTATTGTTTGGACACCCATAGCTAACTTGTGTACCAGCATCGATGCATATAGATCACTTGATTATAAATGAGTTTAATCTAATTTGATCTTGGTTAAGCCTCTTGCTGTGCAGATCCAACTCACTTAAATAGAAATTGATTAAATTCATCAATTTTTTCATTGATTTAAGTTATGAGAAATTAGTTATCTATATTTTAGCAAAGTTTACTGCCACCATTTTCCACATATTATTGTTGTATATGTATAGAAATATACTTATGAGCTTTCTCTTACTACTATTCTTTTTATTACAGCTTTGATTTTCCTTTTGTTTTTCCTTTTTCTCTTATCTCCTTTCCTTTTTATTAGTAGCCTTTACTTTCCCCTAGCTTCTCTCTTTTCTCTATATCTCATCTAACCCAATTGACTTCTTGAGTGTTGGTTTCGTGTAGATTTACAACAACTTATTGTGATTAAACTCTAAATGATGAGTTACATGCCATATGCTATTATGACACACAAATGACAAATTGGGTTAGTTCTACAAAGTTTGCAAGTTGACCCATCTGTGTCAAATCTAAAGTGATGGCTAATTGGTTTATAGATTGGTTGATGCTTGCGATTGGGATTGTATCGGTTTGGTTAAAGGCCATAAGCAAGGCTATCTTCCAGAAAAATTATGTTAACTATATTTACAAATAGAATTTTCTTCTTTTTAGATCTAGACCAATCTAATAGATGATTTAAAAAGTAAAATTAACCAAGGTTCATAATTTCATATCGTATCGAAGTTTCAAACTCAGCTCGGTATGGTACGGTATAAGTATATCGAGCGGTATGTTTCGGTATATCGCTCGGTATATATATATATATGAGAGACTAAAAGTAAGTGATATTAATTTGATGCCTTCGGCATGTTCTACCCAAAGAGTTGATAATTGTATATTTGTTGGTTAGGCCTTTCACTGTGCTGTTCTGTGCTGACATTCAGATGTATCTATTATGATGTGCGTGCTGTTATACACACAGGCCACAGCAGTTATGTTGCCTTGATTATAATTGCTTTCTTCTCTGAATGTGTTAACAATTAAACCACATAGAGGCATTGTGAGTCTTGTGTGAGCATTGTAAGATTCTTATATCTAAAGGAAAACTTGTAAGACATTTAAAAGGTTGTTCATGTTTTCTGGACTGGAGCATTAGGCAATTTATAAATATCTTGCAAAAAGGTTAGTGTAGTTGAGATGGGAGTATCACGATGCATTTGTTGGTAATGTAAAAGATAGAATAAGAAAAAATTCATTTACAAACTATTAGAACCAGCCTTGATATTGGATGAATGAAGAAAAATCATTTGAAATGGATGCTGAGATGAGACAATTATTATTAGTGGTGTAACAAGAGCTGGAGAGTGACATACAAAAAATTTTCTAGAAATAATAAAAAAGAGATTTCTTTGTTCTTGTTTTAACTATGAAAAAATCATGTAGCTGGTACCAAATAATTGTAACATTATGTTTTGTTGTTGTGCATAAATTATAAAAAATGAATATACAAAAATATGTAATTGACTTTGCAAACATTCTTAATAATTATAGAACCGAGAATCTGAGGAATCAAATTTGAAAAATTCTTTGAGAAAGAAATGTTCTTTAGTAATAAATTGTCTCCAATTTCTTGAGTATCTGTCATCAGACAAAAACTCCAGTACATTGATATCTAAATGCTTACTTAATTAACATCTACTCAGGAGGGAGGACAAGGAGTATAGGCTCAGGCTTTTGTCAAAGTTCTCTTGCATTTAGCAGAATGGCAAATTAATGTCCAGTCATTTTGGTTGGAGAAGAATTGCACTGTTGTATATCTTGTGGCTTATCTAAACTTCCAATTAAATCTTAATTTCATGTGTGTTACTTGTGCACAAACAATCACTTCATCTAGGAAAATTTATAATCATGACCTGCATTATATGCTTCCTGTGTATCTTTATATTTATAGTTCTTTAATATATGTTTTTATGTTCTGTAGACATACATTCTTGGGAAGGTATGAAATAGTGCAACCAGGATTGACATTTTTTTGACATAGGATCAGAATAGATTGGATTGATTAAAAAATGAACAAAGGTAAGAACACATCTAGTATTACTGAAATAAGAAAACTACGCTAAATAGTTTTGATGATCAGAATAAAAAAGATGTGTGACACATGATTTACTAAGGTCCAATACAACATCATTGTTACACGAACACCTCATCTGGGTATGAGAAATATTGTAATTATTTAATTATGATGTCATAAAACCTGAACCTCAGCCAAGTTCTAGTGCCCATAATTTAATTTTGGTGCTTGAATGGTCCTCGACAGTGGTATTTGTGGCTAACTACTTCATGAGATGGTACACTTATCTGGTTTCAAATTTTTTTGTTCAGTAGAATGTGTCATATTTGTTATTTTAAGAATGAGATATTTTTTTGGAATCCATATCTTCATAAATGGACTCATTTTCAGGCTGGAAGTGTTGAGGTGCTTCATTGCTATTATGCCCATGGTGAAGAGGACATAAATTTCCAAAGACGGAGTTATTGGATGCTGGAAGAGTGAGTTGCAGAATATAATTTTTACTATGTTTTCCCTTTGGCAATGTATGTGTTAAATTTTTTTCTTGTATGGTGATTTAGTTTTTCTATGGATTCTTATTTGTGTGATATGTTATGAAGCATGCCCATATAAGATATTAAGCTTGTTAAAATATCTTGCTATTTAATCTTTCCTGTTTAGTTTAATTCATTGCAGCACTTCGTTCTGAACGCTAATCCTATCATGGTGCTTTCAGTTGATTGATTTTTTAAATTTAATTTGGATTACTTGTTCTGATGTATTAATTGATCAGATCTCTAAGCAGAGATCTGAAATTATTTTCTTTCATGTATGAAATTGTATCTCTACAGCACATAGTGCGCTTATGAGCACTGTGCAAACTACAATAAGTGTCTGAGAAGTTCGATTTTTGAACCTGAGATTTATTCACCAAGAGGGCTTCAACCTGCTGATAGAGCAAGTATGTGGCAAAAATCGAACAGCTTATGAGATTTATATTCCACTTGATTTACATGGAAACTACTGCCCAAAACATAAGTTATTAATTTCAAAGACAAGCTTAAAATTTCTAGGTACAAGCATTTACTGTGTCTAGAAATCTTTACTAATTGATCTTGTCAAATGCTTCTCTGGAAGAAAGCGATAAATTATAGCACTTCAGTTCCACATCGAAAGTGAGAGAAGACTTGAATTTATTCATATTAATGAGTGAACTACTATTAACTTATATTTAATCATTTTTGTTCTTGTATTTATAAATCTATCAAGTTAGTGGGTTGCTTATTCCATCAGGTCGCGTTATGACAAACATTATTATAGTTGGCACTGGGCACATCATGTGTACTATATTCGAGTTTGATTTAAGGCTATGTTTGAGTGTTGATGAGGATGCCAAGTATTAGGTTGAAAAGATTGTAACACCTCAGTTTACTTCCACATCGTAAGTGGAGGAGACTTGATGACACACCCTGATTTGACCTAACTCGGATCTCAAGTCAAATTGTGGTGTGAAAGAGATGGTATTAGAGCAACGATTTTGAGGAGCTTGAATGATTATGAGATCCATTACCTCTGCTAAGGTTCTAGATTTTTTTGTTGAGAAAAAGAAATAAAAATATGAGGTTAGAGTAATGCAATAGCAACATTTTTAGTGAAATTTGGAGGGCCAATATTTTTGAAGGGAGGTGGAACTGCAGTGCCCTAATTTTAATTAGGGGCAAATTGATAATTTGATATCATGAGTGAATTTAGGGTTAGGGTTAAACCCCATCCTTTTTTATTTATAGCTATCATCCTCTTCTCTCATGGTAGAAAGCACAACTATCGAGGAAGGAGGGGAGATGCCAAGACATCACTTACAAAAAACAAAGGTAGGGATCTTATCTCTTTCTTTCTTTTTATTCTTTTTTCATTGATTTTGATGATAAGATCTTGTTCCTTTTCTATTGACACTTCATATCATGCATAGTGATCTATTATGTTTTGATTATTTATATTAAGGTAAAGGATATTGAACAGATCATCTTCATATGATCCATGATCATGAGGACAAAGTCATATTTTGAAGTTGAATTTTTTTTCAATTTTATCTTTTTAAATTATGTATCAGATTAGTTTGGGTCTATAAAGAGGGAAAAATCCATTGGTGATGTAGTTAGAATAATTTTTCTGCACTAATAGTAAAACTAAAAAAAAGAAAGATCAGTGATAACTTGCTACAGCACTGTATCATGTTGGAAGATAGTCTTGTCCATGGCCTTTAGTCAAACCGATACAATTCTGGCCACTAGCATCAATTGATCTATAAATCAGTCATCTATAACTTTAGATTTGATACTAATGGATCAATTTATAGTCCTTGTAGAACTTACTCAACTTATCATCTGTCGCAATACCATGTGGCCCGTAGCTTATCATTTAGAGTTTGATCATAATAAGTTACAATAAGTTTGGCTTGCACTCAATTGATCAATTGGGTTGAATGGGATATAGAAAAAGAAAAAGGAGAATGTAGGGGAAAGTGAATACTGTGAAAAAAAAAAAGAGTAGGAGAAAAAGGAAAGTACAGGTTGTGATTAAAAAAAAGAGCAGTATGAGAAAGTTTGTGTATATGTATGCATCAATAATTTGTAGAAAAAGGTAGCAGTGCAAAAACTTTCTTTAATGCTTAAAAAATAAAAAAATAATTTCTCATAACTTAAATCAATGAGAAAATTGATTGATTTAATCAAATTTTCTGTGAGTGGGTTGGATCTGAAGAGCTATGGGGCTTAACAAGACTAAATTCAACTAGATTCATCTGTGATCAAATGATTTATATACATTGATGTTGGTGCCTTGAGGGGCCATATAGCCATGTGGAATCCATTTACTTTTTCTTCCTTTGAAGTTTGAACTATATGTGTCTTGGTTAATCTGCCTACATGACAAATTATTAATATCTCCTTAATGGAGTGTGTGAATTGAGACTATTGTTTGGACACCCATAGCTAACTTGTGTACCAGCATCGATGCATATAGATCACTTGATTATAAATGAGTTTAATCTAATTTGATCTTGGTTAAGCCTCTTGCTGTGCAGATCCAACTCACTTAAATAGAAATTGATTAAATTCATCAATTTTTTCATTGATTTAAGTTATGAGAAATTAGTTATCTATATTTTAGCAAAGTTTACTGCCACCATTTTCCACATATTATTGTTGTATATGTATAGAAATATACTTATGAGCTTTCTCTTACTACTATTCTTTTTATTACAGCTTTGATTTTCCTTTTGTTTTTCCTTTTTCTCTTATCTCCTTTCCTTTTTATTAGTAGCCTTTACTTTCCCCTAGCTTCTCTCTTTTCTCTATATCTCATCTAACCCAATTGACTTCTTGAGTGTTGGTTTCGTGTAGATTTACAACAACTTATTGTGATTAAACTCTAAATGATGAGTTACATGCCATATGCTATTATGACACACAAATGACAAATTGGGTTAGTTCTACAAAGTTTGCAAGTTGACCCATCTGTGTCAAATCTAAAGTGATGGCTAATTGGTTTATAGATTGGTTGATGCTTGCGATTGGGATTGTATCGGTTTGGTTAAAGGCCATAAGCAAGGCTATCTTCCAGAAAAATTATGTTAACTATATTTACAAATAGAATTTTCTTCTTTTTAGATCTAGACCAATCTAATAGATGATTTAAAAAGTAAAATTAACCAAGGTTCATAATTTCATATCGTATCGAAGTTTCAAACTCAGCTCGGTATGGTACGGTATAAGTATATCGAGCGGTATGTTTCGGTATATCGCTCGGTATATATATATATATATATATAAACTACGTCGCCTCGACATCCCCGCGCTCTACCCGCGTGAGGAGGATGTTTCCTTCTCCCTGCGCAAAAAAAAAGGTGACGTCGCTCGGTTTCTACCCGTGTGGGGAGAAGAAACCGTTTCCTTCTCCCTGCGCGTAAAAAAAGGAGAAATGTGACATCGCTAGGTTTCCCTGCGCACAAAAAAAAGGAAAAAGAAATCGAGGGTTCCTTCTCCCCGTGCAAAAAAGCAACAAAAAAAAAACGCCTTGTTCCTTCTGCCTGTGTGGGGAGAAGAAATCATTTCTCCTCGTGACGTCGCTGAGGCTTCTTCTCTCCCCGCGCGAATGAGAAGTCGTCGAGGCCTCGTCGCCTCAGACGAGGAGGTGACATCATATGCGGCGTCCAGCGAGGGAGGGTGGCGACGGATCGGGATCGTCATCGTCGAGGGAGAGCAGTGTCGGATCTTCCGGTTTTCTCTTTTCTTCTCCTTCTTCTTTCTACTCCCTCTGCTAATACCATTTGGTAGCGGGCGGTGACGGTTGATTTATGGTGATAATGGAGTGGAAACAACCTCAATCGACGCTATCGCCCGGTAGCGGGGGGTCCGCGTATCGGTCTGCTGACAGACCGGTATGTAACGCCCGGTACGGGCAGTATTATTCAAAATTAAAATCCTTGAAATTAACAGAAGCATCCAACTTCAATATATAACTTCCTACTCAATCATGGGTTTCAGGTGACATAAATTTCCAAAGACGGAGTTATTGGATGCTGGAAGAGTGAGTTGCAGAATATAATTTTTACTATGTTTTCCCTTTGGCAATGTATGTGTTAAATTTTTTTCTTGTATGGCGATTTAGTTTTTCTATGGATTCTTATTTGTGTGATATGTTATGAAGCATGCCCATATAAGATATTAAGCTTGTTAAAATATCTTGCTATTTAATCTTTCCTGTTTAGTTTAATTCATTGCAGCACTTCGTTCTGAACGCTAATCCTATCATGGTGCTTTCAGTTGATTGATTTTTTAAATTTAATTTGGATTACTTGTTCTGATGTATTAATTGATCAGATCTCTAAGCAGAGATCTGAAATTATTTTCTTTCATGTATGAAATTGTATCTCTACAGCACATAGTGCGCTTATGAGCACTGTGCAAACTACAATAAGTGTCTGAGAAGTTCGATTTTTGAACCTGAGATTTATTCACCAAGAGGGCTTCAACCTGCTGATAGAGCAAGTATGTGGCAAAAATCAAACAGCTTATGAGATTTATATTCCACTTGATTTACATGGAAACTACTGCCCAAAACATAAGTTATTAATTTCAAAGACAAGCTTAAAATTTCTAGGTACAAGCATTTACTGTGTCTAGAAATCTTTACTAATTGATCTTGTCAAATGCTTCTCTGGAAGAAAGCGATAAATTATAGCACTTTAGTTCCACATCGAAAGCAAGAGAAGACTTGAATTTATTCATATTAATGAGTGAACTACTATTAACTTATATTTAATCATTTTTGTTCTTCTATTTATAAATCTATCAAGTTAGTGGGTTGCTTATTCCATCAGGTCGCGTTATGACAAACATTATTATAGTTGGCACTGGGCACATCATGTGTACTATATTCGAGTTTGATTTAAGGCTATGTTTGAGTGTTGATGAGGATGCCAAGTATTAGGTTGAAAAGATTGTAACACCTCAGTTTACTTCCACATCGTAAGTGGAGGAGACTTGATGACACACCCTGATTTGACCTAACTCGGATCTCAAGTCAAATTGTGGTGTGAAAGAGATGGTATTAGAGCAACGATTTTGAGGAGCTTGAATGATTATGAGATCCATTACCTCTGCTAAGGTTCTAGATTTTTTTGTTGAGAAAATGAAATAAAAATATGAGGTTAGAGTAATGCAATAGCAACATTTTTAGTGAAATTTGGAGGGCCAATATTTTTGAAGGGAGGTGGAACTGCAGTGCCCTAATTTTAATTAGGGGCAAATTGATAATTTGATATCATGAGTGAATTTAGGGTTAGGGTTAAACCCCATCCTTTTTTATTTATAGCTATCATCCTCTTCTCTCATGGTAGAAAGCACAACTATCGAGGAGAAACCGTTTCTCCCTGAGGCTTCTTCTCTCCCCGCGCGAATGAGGAGAAGTCGTCGAGGCCTCGTCGCCTCAGACGAGGAGGTGACATCATATGCGGCGTCCAGCGAGGGAGGGTGGCGACGGATCGGGATCGTCGAGGGAGAGTAGTGTTGGATCTTCCGGTTTTCTCTTTTCTTCTCCTTCTTCTTTCTACTCCCTCTGCTAATACCATTTGGTAGCGGGCGGTGACGGTTGATTTATGGTGATAACGGAGTGGAAACAACCTCAATCGACGCTATCGCCCGGTAGCGGGCGGTCCGCGTATCGATCTGCTGACAGACCGGTATGTAATGCCCGGTACAGGCAGTATTATTCAAAATTAAAATCCTTGAAATTAACATAAGCATCCAACTTCAATATATAACTTCCTACTCAATCATGGGTTTCAGGTTATATGAAGATGATATGTTCAATATCCTTTTAACTTAGTATAAATAATCAAGACCTAGTAGATCATCATGGATGATATGAAGTGCCAATAGAAGAGGAACAATATCTAGATCTTATTGTCTAAATCAATGGAAAAAGAATAGAAAAAAAGAAAGAGATAAGATCCCTAACTTTGTTTCTTGTAGGTGATGCCCTAGTATTTCTCCTCCTTCCACGTTGGTGGTTCTCTGTAGTCTGTATTACAAGATGATGATTATATATAAAGTGGAGGGGGGTTTAACCCTAACCCTAGATTCATATATGAAATCAAATTACCAATTCACCCCTAATTAAAATTAGGATATTGCACTTGAATTGGTTCATAGGAGTTTGATAGATGTACTATCATATCTTGGATCATGTGGCTATAGACCTGTCAAGCTAGTGAGTTGTGGCATAAATTTTATCAAGTGTTTAATGGGAGGGCACAATCAGGGTTATCAAATTCCTACTCTTATTGGAGCACTTGAGTATGACTTATCAAATTCTCACTTTTATTAGACTATTAGAGTACCTTATAACTATCCAACTAACTAATTGTACATTTATCTAAAAGTATTTACAGAGTCTTTATGTGGATATAACCATATATTGCTTGTTCATTTAAGCATAAGTGTGTCTCAGTTCAGATCCCCCAACATTTTCAAAATGGTTTATGTAATTTGAAAGTTGTAATATGTTGATGTAAGAGGCATTGAGTACTATAAGGAGCCAGAATGACTTTTCTTGTTTAAATCAATCTTGTTGTCTTTCCTTATTTCATGAGCCTTCCTCCACAAATTGCTGGTAATCTATTTGTTGTGTTCTCCACAAATTGCAGAAACACTATTTGCGGTGTTCTCTTTTGAATTAATGTACACTTTATGCTTTTTTTTCTTAACACAGTTCCAGTTTTGGTTGTGAAAGGTGTTTGTCATATCTTGGTCAGACATACAATCTAGTCTAGGAAAATATGATCCCAATCTATTGTCCGTGAAGAGGTTTCTAGTGAAATTTGGAGGGCCAATTTTTTTGAAGGGAGGTGGAACTGCAGTACCCTAATTTTAATTAGGGGCAAATTGATAATTTGATATCATGAGTGAATTTAGGGTTAGGGTTAAACCCCATCCTTTTTTATTTATAGCTATCATCCTCTTCTCTCATGGTAGAAAGCACAACTATCGAGGAGAAACCGTTTCTCCCTGAGGCTTCTTCTCTCCCCGCGCGAATGAGGAGAAGTCGTCGAGGCCTCGTCGCCTCAGACGAGGAGGTGACATCATATGCGGCGTCCAGCGAGGGAGGGTGGCGACGGATCGGGATCGTCATCGTCGAGGGAGAGCAGTGTCGGATCTTCCGGTTTTCTCTTTTCTTCTCCTTCTTCTTTCTACTCCCTCTGCTAATACCATTTGGTAGCGGGCGGTGACGGTTGATTTATGGTGATAATGGAGTGGAAACAACCTCAATCGACGCTACCGCCCGGTAGCGGGGGGTCCGCGTATCGGTCTGCTGACAGACCGGTATGTAACGCCCGGTACGGGCAGTATTATTCAAAATTAAAATCCTTGAAATTAACATAAGCATCCAACTTCAATATATAACTTCCTACTCAATCATGGGTTTCAGGTTATATGAAGATGATCTGTTCAATATCCTTTTAACTTAGTATAAATAATCAAGACCTAGTAGATCATCATGGATGATATGAAGTGCCAATAGAAGAGGAACAATATCTAGATCTTATTGTCTAAATCAATGGAAAAAGAATAGAAAAAAAGAAAGAGATAAGATCCCTAACTTTGTTTCTTGTAGGTGATGCCCTAGTATTTCTCCTCCTTCCACGTTGGTGGTTCTCTGTATTAGAGCAACGATTTTGAGGAGCTTGAATGATTATGAGATCCATTACCTCTGCTAAGGTTCTAGATTTTTTTGTTGAGAAAAAGAAATAAAAATATGAGGTTAGAGTAATGCAATAGCAACATTTTTAGTGAAATTTGGAGGGCCAATTTTTTTGAAGGGAGGTGGAACTGCAGTACCCTAATTTTAATTAGGGGCAAATTGATAATTTGATATCATGAGTGAATTTAGGGTTAGGGTTAAACCCCATCCTTTTTTATTTATAGCTATCATCCTCTTCTCTCATGGTAGAAAGCACAACTATCGAGGAGAAACCGTTTCTCCCTGAGGCTTCTTCTCTCCCCGCGCGAATGAGAAGTCGTCGAGGCCTCGTCGCCTCAGACGAGGAGGTGACATCATATGCGGCGTCCAGCGAGGGAGGGTGGCGACGGATCGGGATCGTCGAGGGAGAGTAGTGTTGGATCTTCCGGTTTTCTCTTTTCTTCTCCCTCTTCTTTCTACTCCCTCTGCTAATACCATTTGGTAGCGGGCGGTGACGGTTGATTTATGGTGATAATGGAGTGGAAACAACCTCAATCGACGCTATCGCCCGGTAGCGGGGGGTCCGCGTATCGGTCTGCTGACAGACCGGTATGTAACGCCCGGTACGGGCAGTATTATTCAAAATTAAAATCCTTGAAATTAACAGAAGCATCCAACTTCAATATATAACTTCCTACTCAATCATGGGTTTCAGGTTATATGAAGATGATATGTTCAATATCCTTTTAACTTAGTATAAATAATCAAGACCTAGTAGATCATCATGGATGATATGAAGTGCCAATAGAAGAGGAACAATATCTAGATCTTATTGTCTAAATCAATGGAAAAAGAATAGAAAAAAAGAAAGAGATAAGATCCCTAACTTTGTTTCTTGTAGGTGATGCCCTAGTATTTCTCCTCCTTCCACGTTGGTGGTTCTCTGTATTACAAGATGACGATTATATATAAAGTGGAGGGGGGTTTAACCCTAACCCTAGATTCATATATGAAATCAAATTACCAATTCACCCCTAATTAAAATTAGGATATTGCACTTGAATTGGTTCATAGGAGTTTGATAGATGTACTATCATATCTTGGATCATGTGGCTATAGACCTGTCAAGCTAGTGAGTTGTGGCATAAATTTTATCAAGTGTTTAATGGGAGGGCACAATCAGGGTTATCAAATTCCTACTCTTATTGGAGCACTTGAGTATGACTTATCAAATTCTCACTTTTATTAGACTATTAGAGTACCTTATAACTATCCAACTAACTAATTGTACATTTATCTAAAAGTATTTACAGAGTCTTTATGTGGATATAACCATATATTGCTTGTTCATTTAAGCATAAGTGTGTCTCAGTTCAGATCCCCCAACATTTTCAAAATGGTTTATGTAATTTGAAAGTTGTAATATGTTGATGTAAGAGGCATTGAGTACTATAAGGAGCCAGAATGACTTTTCTTGTTTAAATCAATCTTGTTGTCTTTCCTTATTTCATGAGCCTTCCTCCACAAATTGCTGGTAATCTATTTGTTGTGTTCTCCACAAATTGCAGAAACACTATTTGCGGTGTTCTCTTTTGAATTAATGTACACTTTATGCTTTTTTTTCTTAACACAGTTCCAGTTTTGGTTGTGAAAGGTGTTTGTCATATCTTGGTCAGACATACAATCTAGTCTAGGAAAATATGATCCCAATCTATTGTCCGTGAAGAGGTTTCTAGTACTAGCTGTGGTGCAATCACAATGCTGCCAGACAGATCATCTGTTACATGTTTATGTTTGATGACATGTTGTCCTTCTCTTTCTTAAAGTTTGGTGGAAAATCAAATAAATACCCCCCTTGGATTATGTTGTTTTTAAAATCAAATCCAGATCATACTTTGATGATAAAATCCAAGTCATGGAGCCATGATAAGAGGTCCAGATCAAACTGTCATGTCATCATGACAAAGCCTTTTCCCATCAATTTGAAAGCCATGGCTACTGAGATGTCTGATAGCATATGGCGACAGGTGGTTGCCCAGTTCAATCTCATGAAAGATACTTGATAGATATATTACATTTGAACAAATATCACACCAATGATTTTGATCAATCTCATGAAAGGTGGTTTCAAGTCCAAAAATACTTGAAAGATATATTACAGATTAATAAAACAATTAGATGTAGAAAAATAGAATAAACAAGGTTCATTTCTATCATAATTGAATTCAAACTTAAGCAATGTATAATTGTCGATGATGCTACATTCATCTATTCATACACCAATGATCATGGTTGAACATGTGTACATATGGTGACTTTAAATAAGAATAGCCTAGGCAATTGGGGTTTGTTCTAGTTCCTAGCCTTTGACTGCAATTTTAGTATAAATGGGATCTTAAAAAACATTGAGTGGCTGTTAACCTGACTTTTTAGTTTTCTAAAGTTGGTGCTCATATCATAAACCAAATTTAAGCAGAATAAATTTTCTTAGAACTTTGAGGCTAGTTGGTGCTAATTGAGCTACTATTACCCACAATTTTTTGTGATGGAAAAATCTTATTGTTTGTTCATGTCAGCAATTGACCCAAATAGTGTGTGTAGGTTTTGCCATGATTCTAGTTTTGCTCATTGGTTTGTCCACTTCCATTCCTAAGAGTTGTAAAAAATATTGTGATTCCTTCACTACTTTCACTTAGAATAGAAAATGCAACCAGACTTTGAGCTTGTTCTTTATGTTGAGAAGGTTCCAGAATATGATTGACTAGATCTTTTTCATATTCTAATACTGACCAGATGTTAATTATTGTGGAGACTCTTTATTTACTTTTACTGCATAGCTTGAGCAAGAATAATTTCTAGTTCCTTTTTGAATTAGTTCAAGGAAATATGAGATGCTGATATTTACATTCATATCTACTGCTTGATAGAGAGGCCTTTCTTCATTATCATTTGTTCTGGAAGAGCCGAGTTCTGCCATTGAAGAACATGGGTCCAGGGAAAGTTCATCACAACATGAAAGAGTGCCACAATCATAATTAAACAAAGTTATAAGTTCATATTTTTCTTGGAAAAAAAATATTTTTTTATCAATCTCAAACAATTCATCTACTCTATATAAGTTTCCGCTGTTGATGAGTCTCTACTTTGTGTTCCTTGTATACTTATGGATGCTTTCAGTAACATATATGAACTTTATGTCCTTGTTTTTTCAGACATGCTGGTTTTCTTAATCTGAAATTTGACATTGATTCTTTGACACAACATTTTGATTCATGCAGGGACTTCATGCACATTGTTCTTGTTCACTATCTCGAAGTCAAGGTTGTAACTCACTTTTTTCCTTTGGTTGTTTTGCTTGGATTTCTTTTTAGCATAGTAATTAAAAAGGAGTTCCTCAATGTTCAGCAAATTAAGTAATGCCTGTAACCCATTCTTATGTTCAGATTCTTGTGCTGTCTTCTGTCTCAATCAGTTAGTTTATTAAGTACAAGGCATTTTACATGTTATATATTTATACACATATATTCATATGTCAACATAGATACGATGATCTCTATGTTTGTTATCCATTATCTAAAGCTATTCTTCTAGCAAACCTCTGACATTAGCAACTTAGTTATTGCCATGAGGGAGTTATGATGCACTGTATCTTCGGCTATTGTTGCATGCATTTCAGTATATGTTCACCAAAACAACCATGGACTTATCCACTTATCCAAGCAAAATCAATGTTGGTGCAATATCTGCTATTTTCTATGCTTTGGTTGTGCCATTCTTGCATTTACGTCAGATTTTTTACATGATTATTTGCTGGATAAATCATTTTCTAAAGTTATGTTAAATTGCAAATATATGTTGTGTATTAATTATTATCACTTGGGAAAACAAATCTTAGTGACTCTTGAAATGATGTGGAAGACTGAAGACACAGTATTGTGTGCTTATTTTTCCTTTAAAGTGTAAACTAAGAAATCCTGGATCCTTCTTCATATAATTGTTTCTGCATGCTTTTCTTGGTAGCTAACTGTCAAAATAATCATGATTTTTTACTCCTAGATCATTTAGTAAGCATATCTTGAGTTTGACTACATGCTTATATTTTTTGTTATTACTAAATGTTGTTTCAATAATTTCTGTTGTTTAAATTTTTGAACATATGTCCCTACAGGTTGGACAGATTGCATGTTTGTTACTTCCAAAATGTTTATTTGTGCATACTCTTGTAAAGCCAATTTGTTTGCATCAGCATCAGTATTCTTGTGGGTATGGAATCTTCTGTTAATCTAAAGAATGTTCTTTAACAAATGATATAACACCCACTGTGCATCAGTATTCTGAAAATGTTCTTTATCAAATGGTATAATTACCTTGTGCATCAATATCTAAGAAAAATCTCAGTTGCCTTGCTACTGACACCAAGAACCTGTGAGGTTACACAGGTATGTTCGAAAGGACACCTGTGCTAAATCTAATTCTTATATGGGTATTCATGGTAAATACCAAGGGGCTTAGATGATTTCTTGTAGCATTGGACTTAAATAACTGGCATTTACAAGTGCATGGGCTCTAGTGTCTATGATTTGGGTTTACTGGGGTATCTATGCAAATAGACATTTTGGATGATTATATAGGTATTTTGGCAAATTTATATGGGCATATTATACTTTGCTCTTTTTTGATGTCCTTGAAATTTCTCTTTTTTCACTTTGAGGGTGTTGGTGAACCTAAAAGTAACCAGGTATATCACCTATTCTTATTATTGGGCTTCCTTGGCTGTATTACATGTTATACTGGTAATGTTTTGCTTTATCTATGCAAATAATTCATACCATTGTCCTTTCTAACGGAGTGAATTTTGATGATTTGAAACTAGTTTATAGATGATTTTGTCAAATTAAGATCGAGTCTTAGTGTTAGGGTTAGGTTACTCAGTAATTTTGCTAACAGAGTTAGGAAACAGTCTTTCTGCTTGCATGCAGTGATAAGACTACATACACGGTGACCTTTTCCGGATTCCTTATTGGTGGGAGTCTGCTGCACTAGGCCACCCTATTTTTAGAATTTTTGTCAAATCTAGTCAGCATCACCATTTTTCTTCTAAAAAGAGTATCATTCGACTACCATATTATTCTTCATTTACAATGATTACCTTTTTCATACATACATAAATCTTGAAGATCATCCTGATAATGTCAATGACTAGGATATACAGAATACAAATCACTAGAGAGGTTTCTGTCCTGATAGTTGGACATGTGATAAAATTTTCATCTCATGTGCTTCTTTTGAAATTTACTCCAGGGTCATAAACCGAGTTTCAGCCGCAGTAGAGAAGTTGAAGATGTTCCCCAGGATAACCAGGTGGATAGTCCTGTCTATTCTAATTCCATCACAAATCATAGTCAGCTGCCTTCACAAGCAACAGATGTTGAAAGCCCCATTAGTCTACACACTTCAGAATATGAAGATGCTGAATCAGGTATGACACACACAAAATCATAAGCTGTTATGCATTACAAGTGTAAATCCACTGATTCGTATTTCAATCATGCACTTTTTCTTTCAGTGTATCTAAAGCGAAATTCGATGCAGCAGATAATTATGCAACAAGTTCCAGATACCACCCTTTCGTTAAGATGCAGCAGTATGATGATGGACAAATGACGGGTGTTCAATTTGTGGACTCTTATGTTCCAGATCCTTCCATAGATAGTCACTGTGAGTGAAACTCTTTCGTAGTTTCTTTTAGATGAATTAGTAGTATGCTACTGAGAAAAGCAATTTGTTCAATATCTTTCAGGTGGTTTTCAGGAAATGCATGATGCAGAACCTAAATCAGATTTTTATTCAGTTACTCAAGAGGACATAGGTAGGGTATTTAATGAAACAGGTCTAGGGTTGACATTTATTGGGTCTAAAACACAGTTAGATCTGGCATCATGGGAAGAAGTCCTAGAACATTGTGCAACATCACGTCAGATGCTATCTTTCCAGTCATCATCTGGTATTACAGAGGCTACGACAGAGGAAATTAGTAGTAAACAAACTTCTGTACATGCAGACCTATATGCAGAGAATCCTGGTACCAGGCAAGATGACTCCATTATATCAGACAAATTTGAGTGGCAGGTACTATTGCTATTTGTATTAACATACATTTCCAGATTGTTCTAATTGATTTTGAATACTATACAAGATTGCAATGTTTAAAATTTTGTTCTGTTACCAGTTTCAGCATGTCAGATTGACATTGTACTTGTATACTAGGCAGTATATCCACTTGTATCAAAGGGTAAAAGAAAAAGACAACAACAAAACTGACCCTATGGGCTGATAGTGGTTCTTTTTCGGACTGGTAAATATTGGTTAATAATGTGCAGGTCCCACTGGTATTTGAAATATTGCATGGTGGATCTTCGTACTGCATGGAAGATAATATAATTTCTTTTCATATATTATAATTTAAATAATAACTTCTGTCCTGTCATTAACCTAATGAACCCAGAAATAGCCTTATTAAGAACTTGCAAGTGCTATTATTTATGACAGACTAGATTGAGCTGTTGATCACTGACGGCTGGATAATGTGATATTAATGCACAAGCTTCCACATGGTTCTTGCTTCATGGATATTTATTGGCTTGAAAATTGTCTCTGCTTAGGCTTTGAGTTCATCTTTATTATAGGCTTTGGCCTTTATTAGTATGACTAAATCATTCGTAATATTTTATGTTCCAGCTTTCTAGTGCTGACACTGATTCAGCTGTTATATCAACTATTAACATGGAAAATGAGACTTCCATTGATGGAAGTGATAAATACACTTCCCTGGTTAAACAACCAACATTGGACCTCTCCAGAGTACAAACTGAAGGCCTAAAGAAGTATGATAGCTTCTCAAGGTGGATGAGCAAAGAGCTTGGAGAGGTTCATGAGTCACATACAAAATCCAGTTCTGGAGCATACTGGAGTGCTGTTGGAAGTGATGGCATTGTTGAAGATTCTAGCATTTCAAATCATGAGCCTTTGGATGCATATATAATGAGCCTCTCACTTTCACAGGATCAGTTTTTCAGTATAATTGATTTCTCTCCAAACTGGGTCTATGCTGGCTTGGAGACTAAGGTATCTGGCACTCTGAAATGGATGTTTCTATCTAATGCTTTCCTCAATGATGAAGTTAGGACTTGAAACATCAACATATCCTTTATTATACCCTAAAAGTTGCAGTTATGGTTTGATATTGGCATACTATATGTTTTCATTTCCTGATCATTCTTTCTGATGTATATTACAGGTTTCAATTATTGGGACATTCTTGAAGACTCAAGATGTAGAAAATTGTAAATGGTCATGCATGTTTGGGGAAGTTGAAGTTCCAGCAGAGGTTGTAGGAGATGGTATTCTTAGTTGCCATGCTCCTCCACATAAATCTGGAAGGGTTCCTTTTTATGTGACCTGTTCCAACAGGTTGGCTTGTAGTGAGGTGAGGGAATTTGAGTTCCGTGTAAGTGATCCACACTGTATAGAGAATATAGAATCCTGCAGTAATAACACATATGAAATGCTTCTTCATATGCGTCTTGATAAGTTACTGTCTCTCGGGCCACTTGACTACCAAAATTTAGATTACAGGAAGAATGCTCATTTGGGAGGTAAAATCAGTTTAATTAAAATGGAAGCTGCTGATGATACTCTGCCTAAAATAAGTCAAGAAAATGGGTATTCTGCTGACAATGCAGAGTTGCTTGAAACGTTATTACAAGAGAAGCTGCATATTTGGCTTCTACACAAATCTGCCAAAGATGATAAAGGTCCCAATATCTGGGATGAAGAGGGGCAGGGCGTGCTGCATCTAGCAGCTGCTCTTGGTTATGATTGGGCTATAGAACCAACAGTGACTGCAGGTGTCAATATTAACTTCAGAGATGCACATGGGTGGACTGCATTACACTGGGCAGCTTTTTGTGGCAGGTGAGTACCTCAGATGTTTTGTCATCAAGAATTTTGTTGATTAGTTATTGGTACCTGTCTATCGTAAGCCATATTTACTGTTGTTTTCTTTGTCATTTCAGGGAGCGGACAGTTGGTGCTCTCATTACAATGGGTGCAGCACCTGGTTTATTGACAGATCCAACCCCTGAGTTTCCTTCAGGAAGAACACCTGCAGATTTGGCATCTGCAAATGGTCACAAAGGCATCGCTGGTTTCCTGGCAGAATCATCTTTGACTAGCCATCTTTCTTCCCTCACTTTAGACCCAAAGGGCAGCGGTATAGCAGACGTTGCCAGCTTGACAGGCATTGATGACGCAGAACAGAGAGCTCTTGCAGTTGCTGATGGAGACATGCAGGCTGGACTTTCGCTGAAGGATTCATTGAGTGCTGTTCGTAATGCTTCTCAAGCTGCAGCTCGCATTTACCAAGTCTTTAGGGTGCAATCATTTCATAGAAAGAAAATTGAAGCTGGAGGTGACAAGTCCACTATGTCAGATGAGCGAGCGCTTTCACTTCTATCTATAAAGTCACAAAAAACAGGACAGTCCGATATGCCTATGCATGCTGCTGCCATTCGTATACAAAACAAATTTAGAGGATGGAAAGGGAGGAAAGACTTCTTAATTATTAAGCAACGGATAGTCAAGATCCAGGTTTGACATTAACTGATCACTTTGCTTCTGCATCTGCATATTGAGTTTCACTATTTTGTAATTGATGTTCTTTGCTTTTCTATGATTTTGTAATTTCGTATCACTTTGTTTTGCTGTCATGCACACATTTTATACAATTGGCATTCTTCTGCTAAAGCTACTAGGTTAATGTGCTGTACATGTATGCATGCCTGATATGTTTGATATACAAAGTGTTTGCCTTGCCATAGGACATATGCATGTACATATTCGTATTCCTTTGCACATTTAAGGTTATTTTTCAGGTTTCAACCTCTCATGAGGTCATATTACATCAGCCTGTTCAAACATTGGTGCATCAGCACTGTTCTAGTCAACAAAATATAGCCTTGTCTTGCATTACAGAAAAGTAATTCTTCTCACTGTACCTGTGTGGGTGCTCACTGCATTTTCATAAAAACCTTGATTTTGTGACAACTCAGCTTTCATTTTTTTGTTGACTTGTGTAGTTCTCCTGGTTATTTTTGTTCTCTATCTTCTATAAAGCCATGAAAATTGCAGATATAAACAATGCTCCACGCATGTACTTAGAACGCATGCTCGATAGTATACATCAGGACTTCCAAAATGTTTCCTGATGGGCCTATTATTCATGTTTAGGATCTCAACTTTGTATGATTGCATAGGTCCCAGACACTAAAACTGTCTTGGTAGCTCAAAAACAGCTTAGGGCTAGTTGCATGTTATTCATCAATATATGAACCTAAACTAGGTGATTGGAAGATGAGTCTTAATGTCTGGGCAGGAGTTTGACTTGGTTTGTACTTATTTAAGGAGAATTGTCTGATGAAGTTTTTCTTTAGTTTAAAACATCCTTGTAGGAAAATCTAAACTTGTTAGATAAACTTGCTTTTTTAAGTAACTAGTGTTCATTTTATAGTAATTATTCTGTTTAAATTGAATTTTGCTTTTCACTTGTTTTAAAATGTTGAAACTTTATTTGATGAGTTTAATAATTTAGAGAATACCTGATAATTTGGAAGTTGAGCAGTCCGCCGTGTACTTTAGCTTAACTAAAGTTTTGTTACATGTACCATGTTTTTATATATTAGATTTCTACATAAACCTTTTCTTATCTGAAGTTTGTATTTGATGACTAGGCTCATGTACGAGGTCATCAAGTCAGGAAGCGTTATAAAAAATTTGTGTGGTCAGTAGGAATTGTGGAAAAAGTTATACTGCGCTGGAGACGTAAAGGAAGTGGGTTACGTGGATTTCGGTCTGAAGGCCTTTTGGAGGGCACTTCCATGCAATGTCATCTTGCTAAGGAGGATGATTATGATTTCCTGCAAGAAGGCAGAAAACAGACAGAGGCTAGGATGCAGAAGGCACTGGCGAGGGTGAAGTCTATGGTTCAATATCCTGAAGCTAGAGAACAATACCGAAGGCTTCTAACTGTCGTTACAGAATTCCAGGAGTCTAAGGTATCTCTTTTATATGCTCTGGTCTGTTCAATTTTACAACACAAAGTTGCCAATCTAGTAGGTCTTAGGAGTATGTAGGATTTTAAATTGAAAGGTCTCATCTTTTTGTATCTTAGGCTTATTATGGTTCTCTAATTCGTTGAAGTTTTTCTATCTTCTATTTATTTATGTTTTTATTTAGTAATAGATAGGGAAAATTTTTCCCATAGTGGACTTCATGACTCTTTTTAACTTGTGTTATATGAATTAATGATGCAGATATATAATTTCCTTCAATCAATGTGGTATTATCTTCTCCAAATTCCTTGCCTTTAAGAAACAGTTTTCACCTCTTTGCTTCTTTGAAAGCAGTGACCATCAACTTGTGCTTTCTGAACGTTTAAACTTATATGATCCTGCATGCATTACTTGGTTAATGCAATTGCATATTACAAGTTTCAACTGACATGCTCCTCCAATATCTGTGTTTCCAAGTGTCGCATGGCGTATTGAAACTAATGTTGTTTTGGAGGTCACCCAACAGGAAAGTTATATTACTACTTTGTTGATAATTCCCAAAATTCTGCTAACATTTTGGGATGCCAATGCTTCTCATTGTTAACTGTGTTCCTATTGAAAAACTAGGATTTTGTGTGTAATGCCCAGTTGTGGTTCAGTGCAATTACACTAGTCAAATAGGATCGGTTAGACTTAATATCTCTACAAATGCTGTAGGACTTAGTCTTTATCTGGTCATGTCCGAACGAGCAGACCTACTGGCTCAGATCTGTCATTCTTGGTTCAAGACTCGAGTGAGCTCTGGATTTAGTCATTAACCCCCTGCTTCTTTCAGGCTAAAACCAAGGCTTTGTTAGTTGAGCATTGCTATTCTAAAATGCAGCTAGCAGCTAAGCCTAATTGACCAATGCATGTATAATAACTGTAGGTAGATATTTTTTATACAACACCATGGTTATTTATCTGGCAGCAATTAGCTTTTGTTAGGTGCACTCCTGCCTTTGCAAGATTGTGGACTGTAGTTAAAGTTATTTTCATTTTTACAGGCTTTGCAAGAAAGCATTATGGATGTATCAGAGGATGCTGCAGATGCTGATCTCATGGTTGAGCTGGAAGAATTATTGGAAGGAGACACAGTAATGCCAACTGTTTGAGAAGGGTCAACTGAATAAACTCATCTAAACATTTTCATATTAGCACCTCGAGTCCATTAACTGCTACTGTAAATCATCCTTTACTAATCATGAGAAATTAGATACATTTTAAGTATTAGCATTTGTACTACATGTGTGTAACTGATTTATGATGAACTTGAGTGTAGTTTGTATCATGGACAGAGCTGAGAGTTGTATAGAAAGTGTCATTTGTACCATGGAGCAAAACTAAGAGCTGCATGCTGGATTATGATTTGCTTTGTCTGCATTATTGTTGGTTCTTTTACACTCTTGTTTATATTGTACTGGCATTTGTGAGTGAAGAAGAATTGTCCATGCTGGATTTAGTTGGATGATGCGGAATGTTTTTAAGTTCAGAGATCAAACTAATATATGTGATTTCCTGAAGTATTTGTTAATACATCATGCTGTGCCTACAGCGTGATGCTGGGATGTGAAACACGATGTTTTTGGTGTTGATTAGTTTTATGTTGATCATTTTCTCGACGCTGCTAATTCAAATAGTGTTCTTCGACTGATGCCAGAGTCAGGTGTGCCTTTAACAGGTGTTTCTCCGAGCCATCTTATCATGCTAATTAAGGGAAACTGTCGCTATTTGGCATCAGGATATAACATAAGCATTAATTGATAGTGTATGTAAAGTAAGCTATTATAAATAAGTGGACATGCTAACTCATGTTTTTGCTTTCTGTTCTTATTATGTCATGTAGCTAATTGAAATTGTAGCGTCGCATATTGTTCGCTTTGAATATCTCTCTTTAAATCAGCATTTCATGGAGGAATGCATTCCAATGCATGGAAGCAATGGTAGTCAGTGTGTATTGCAGACGGATGGTTTCTCTTCGGTCGTTGGCTCTCCGATCCCCTCCTCTCCTCTTGTCGCTGTTTCGGTCCTTCGCGGACCAGCGTACCGACCCTCCCCTCGTGGGGCTGTTCCTGTTGGTGTCGAGGAGGTGGCTCCGGCGACGCGTCGAGGTCGCTTCCAGGGTATCTTCCCCATGAAGGAGCGGCAGATCATCGAGGTCCTCCGCGAGGTTTGTTTGATTAGGTTTCCCGAGCGCCTGTGTACGGAAGTCACGGTCAGCTCTCTTGATGTTTGCTTGCGCCTTAAATTCCCAGAGAGGAAAGGGCTTTCACGAATGAAGAGGCTGTTGATTTTGGTGTTGGGCTATTTCCGAGAGTGTTTGCAGGAGCATACGCTCCGGTGGATGACCATATTCGTGCAAGCTTCGGCAGGCATCAAAGACAGGTGCGTCAAATTTGTTCTCTTAGCCCTTCGGTATTAGTTCCCCGTCTTTGAATGTTCTGGATCTGATTTCTGCATACAGCTTGCATTTGTGTATATGCCAATGCGTGATTTTATTATTATGTTTACTGCTGCATTTGATGATCTTCAACTGCCTCAGATATCCCATGCTGCTGGATACCAAAGTCTACTAATTGTAACATTGATCGCAACAATAATAAATCAAGAATTTCCAAAAGGTTGTGCTAAAAATTGTGATCACCGTCGCTTTAAATTGTACAAACATTCTTGGCAAACAAGTGCCCGGGTAGGAGGTGAGAGTTAGACCAATAACAAGATGAAACCAGAGGGGTTGTGTGTATCATCTTCATGAGTTGTAGCACTCTTGTGATGACATGACGAGGAGGTATCTTATATTAACATCGAGCACCATGTATCAGATGAGGTCAGCCCGTCCGAATTGACCTACTTATGCACCAAAGATACTGGAGCAAACACATAAAACTAGATTTCATATTTGCTCTTTTTAACTGGATCATCCATTGTTAATGTTGTATATCCATTTGGTACTTTCTGTCATTGTATCTTCCATCACATGCATTCAAATTTTCTCCTTTTCGGTTTCTCTTTGGGCTTACATAATAATTCTTCACTTGCAGTATTGTTTTCGTTCATGTTACCAACTATGTATTAGAATCTCTCAATACGAGCATAATAATTTTTCCTGCTTTATATTAAAAAAATATGCAACATTTCAATGTTCGATATCAATCAGCTTGGTATGCTCATCATTACTCCATCAGGTGCATGCCCAGCATCAAAAGTTTTGGTTGCTAATCACTGATCAATAACAGGCTTGGCGTTGCCGATTGAAAAGAACAGTGGAAGGATCGAGTTTTCTTTGTATTGGCTAGCCTCAGCCATTGAAGGCTTCTTCGCTGGTCTCTCGAGTATCAAAGTTTTAAGTGAGCTGATGTTATCGGTATTCAGTTTCAGCGGCAACCATCATCTTAAACTGCTAGGCACAACAAGAATGGGAGGTGCTCTAGTCAAAGTACTTGAATGAGCTCGATAGGGTCTTTGGCACACTGCCATCATCTGATGTTGAACATTTAAAGAATTCCTAAATGACTGAAGTTCTTGCTACTCTGACACAGGTGACATTTAGGTCAAATGTGCTGATATAACTTGGATCTAATTATGAAAAAGAGATCAATCAGGACTGCTGAAAGATATGAGGATCATCGGCTTCATTTCCTTGGCCAACTTTGCTGAGTTTTCAACCTTCTAAAGAGCTCTAAGGTCTGTCTTTACACATAGATTTGGCTTTGTTTCAGCAAATGTAGTGAAACGGGTAATTGATGAATCTCTCTCTAGGAAATCTAGTCTCTGTATGTGTAAGATGAAAGACCCCAAGTTTTCTATCAGAAGAAAGTGCCTCAGCAATTCGATTCATTCGAGGTATTGTGATGCACCTTTTATTCTTTTGATTACTGATTAGTACTTGATCAAAGTATTATGTAGCTTCGCCAGTTGCTTGTTTAGTCAGCCTCGTATTCGTGAGCGTGGCATAGTAGCGACATTTTGATTCAATTTTCAAGTATTAATTATATGCTTTTGGTGGATTATCGACATTTCATCAGAGTTATTGCTCAACTCCGCCAGTTGTTTGTTTGGGTTGGTCAATCTTATATTCATGTGTAAGGACGACAATATTGTGATTCTACTTTCAAACACTGATTTAGTTGCGATGCCATTGATTAGTAGATAATTTTTTTGACTTCAAGCTTTCATATCACAGACATTCATCTCATATGTGAGTTACTTGTACAGGTCCAAATGAAGTTTTCTAGATCAAGAAGTATTGCTAACATCTCAATTTTCACAGGTTAATGATTTCTGCTGTCCCAAATTGGATTCCAGATCATGTTGAACTATCCTTGTTCACTGGTTGATTTCAAGAAACTTTTAGTTTGGTGGCTGTTTTGCAAAGATCAACAACATGGAAATTGAAGCACTTGAAAGCTTCCACACTTTGCTTCATCCTGCCTACTATCGAGGTTTGATCACATCCCTCAAACAAATTTTCATGCAGCAATCTCTTTAATTATCTGTACAAATATTAAGATTAGGGTTTAATGAAAGAATACAACATTTTACCTGTTAGGGTTTTCATTTCATGATTGCATTGAAACTTGTATGAGAACAAAATCGTTCTTAGCGTTTTTATCTTATGATTGCAGGTAAACAGGTAAAGAAAACAAAACTCTGTTCATTCAGATGCATCAGGAACATTTTCCATTCGGTTCCGACGTCCAAATCAAAACCCTAATCCCATTACAACCAATCCCAAAAGGCCCCAAGTGACCAATAGCACAAATCCCCAAAACCCTAATCCCAATGACCTGATACAAAGGGGTAAAAAAAATCCAAACTTTTCCGGCGGAGTCAGACCTCGTCTTCGTGGAGAAGCATGTTGGGGATGCCCTTGTTGATGGGGAACCGCCGCCCTGTCTCGGGGCAGACGAGAGCGCCCTCCTCGACGTGGATCTCGAGCAACGCGTGGTGGAAGCAGTAGAGGAAGTCGTCGGAGTCCAGCATCGACGCGTCGGCCTCGTCCGGGAGCTTGTTGTAGCCGACGGCTCGGGCCGCGCCGGCGAGAACCTTCCACTCGATCTTGGGGAAGATGTGGCGGAGGAAGTCAGGGTTGAGCTCCACCTCCTTCTGAATCCACTTCTCGGCCTCCAGGCGGAGGGGGAAGCCGTCGGCGACGCCCTTAATGTTGCAGGAGAGCATGTTGTGGGTCAAAAGCCTCATCTTTCCGCCTCCCCGTCTCTCGCTCGATCGATCGATTCCTCCAAATTCGCGGCACTTATGGATGCCATTAAACAGGCGACGGTTTCCCGGTGGGTCGGGAGCACCGCCCGGTAGGTATCTTGGGCTACCCATCCGGACCCGAATCTTATCTAGATCCTGACCCGACCCTTAGATCGGACCGGTAAACGCTGATAGCTCATCCCCCTATTGACGTGTTGCAAAATTAGTATCAGAGCTCAACGGCGAAAATGAGGTGTGAGATTTTGATGCTGAATTGGGTAATCTTCTCGCTTCAGATAAAGTCCTCTAGGATGCTCGATAGATTTTGCTAGACCAGGGCAAAGAGAAGAGGGGAAAGGAAGGAGAAGATGAATTGCTGGGAAAATTTCATATTCTCAGGGGAGCCCATGATAACCTTCCAAAGGACAGTATCAAAAGCTCTGACAAGATCAAGTTTAATCGGGACGAGATGGGCTTTTGCCATTAAGAGTGGAACATAGTGTGGGCGAGTTCGTAAGTAATTCTGATCAATTATAGTGTCAAGGTAAGGTTTAAAATTTGTTAGTGAGAACCTTAAGAGAGGAGTTTGTATAGGACGTTGTAGAGGGATAGGGGTATGAAATCAGAGATCCTAGTAAGGTTGGTGACATTGGGAATGAAGAATAAGTTAGTCTTTGTAGAATTCGGCCATAAAGCTTTTGCCTTGGCCGATCCCCATAAGAAAGAGCATTGAGGTCCCTTGGGGAGGAGGAATGCTTATTATGCAGGGGGAGGCAAGCAAGAGAAGAACAGGAGACGGGAGGGTGAGAAGGCCATTTGTGAATGACAAAAAGCGGGTTGGGGTTGGAGGAGATTGTGGACAGAAGGGTGTTCAGGCCATTGGGGCTGGAACTTTAAAGATCGAGGAGGCTTACGATCATTGGCAGTAGGGTTAAGACGGAAGGGGTTTGACCAAGGCACGAGAGTCAATTATTCGTAGCAAAAACTCTATCAAGCCTAATCAAAGCCCTCGAACGATTAAATCTGTTATTGCACCAATTAGAATGTGATCCGAAAAAACATAGGTTCACAAGATTACAATTGGAAATGAAGTTCCTAAAAGCTAAGACCGAGTGATTAACTTGAAATGGATTACTACCTAATTTATGAAGAGAAGAATCTAAACAATTGAAATCTCCATAGTGCGTCCACGGTAACTCTGAGAGACGTAAATCTGATAGAAAAACGTCAATGTTGATTACGAAGAGAGGCATTCGTGCTTGCATAAACATAGTATAAAGTAACCATCAATTATTAAATGTAGAGATTGGGAGGAGATATTGACAGTGAAGGCTATGATGATGTCGCCCAGACGCCCTAAATATTTTATTAATATTTTATGTTAATGTGATAATTTTTATTGACGTATATTTTATTAATTGATTGAATTACATGTATCGGAAATATTTAATATATATTCAATATTAATGTTATATTAATATACGTATAATACTAGAATATATATTTTATATTTTTATCATCAAAATATTATATATCTTTTAAGAAATTAATAAAATAATAAATTACTTAAGCTAAAAACTTCCGACCTGCCGGATTCGAACCAGCGACCTAAGGATAACTGGCGTTTTAACCCACTACAGTCCTCCGCTCTACCAACTGAGCTAAGGTCGGATGGTGATTTAATAACGTACAACAATAATATAAATAAATTAAATTTATAAACCTATCCCTAAAGAATAAAATATCATATCAGGAGCTTTTGACACATAAATAAATAAAGGATATATCATATCCATCCGTATCTCTTATTTAACAAGACAATCATGTCAACTTTTTGATATATTACTATATACTAATAACAATGATGTCTCAACATTGCTAGGGTGGTCTAATTAGTCATAACAATAGTTTGGTTATCTTCAATGGTAATATAAATCATACCTTATGTAATAGTTCATGTAGTTAATTGATTTCCTTCCTTATGTGGTAAAATATTCGTTTTCTCCTAAGGGTGAGTAAGTATATCTCTATGTTCATTGATAGATTAACAGGAGTGAGAAAATCTTTGAGAAACATAGTGTAATATATTTAAATTAGAGAGGATCACGAGGGAGATCTTTAAAAGAGGTAGTGTAATACATTTTCATTATAAAAAATTATACGTGAGATCTTTAAAGGATAACTCTCCCTTCATATATAAATATACATCGATCCTCCTTGCTAATCATGGTTAAGAGTATAACTTAAAAAGAGAGAAGAAGTGATTTAGGGTAACACTTGTAAAATAAAAAGGTAAGGATCCGAACCCTTTATTTTTATATATTCTATAGAATAATACATTTGATGGTATGAAGATCCTGTTCTCAATCAAGTTTAATAGCTAAAGATTCAATTCTTGTTTTAAGTCACCAACTTGGGAACATATCACAAGTACAGATATCTCTTCAATTGTCGAGGAGTCTGCAGAGCTTCCTTTTTTTTATTGTCTCCTCATTTTTCGAATCCTTATAAATAAAGGAAGTAAAAAAGATACTACTTGACCAGATTAGCGTGGTTTTGTCCTTTGCTTCAATCGTCTGCTCAACCATGTTTGTCTCGTACATGCGCTCAGGGCCTCCTTGACGAGGCAAAGAGATCTCGGAGTCCCACCGGTTCTCTATACCGTCTCAGCGCGTTACAACCAGTGTGTGATTTGCTTGGTGGACTTCGAAGAAGCGAAGAAATTAGGAGGCTGAGGTGCGGCCATCTTTGCATCCGCTCATAGACCGAATAAAATGTGATAGATATCCATTTGAATGGTAATACAAAAAAATTAAAAGAAAATAGAAATATCATCGACCGAATAAATCAGAAAAATATTGAAAAAAGATTCTCTAAATAAATAAATAAAATAAATAGTTAGGAGGAAATATTTTGTATGTTGTTCCCTCACTTTAAATGGACGATAAGGCAGGGAAAATAGAGAAAAGACAGCTACTGCTAGCCCGGAGGGACATACATGTGTGCGGCACCTCCCACCGCCGACGGATGCAGACGGTGCAGTAAAGATGGCTGCACCTCAGCATCCTTATTTCCTCGCTTTCTTCAGAGTCCACCAAACAAATCATCCACAGGTTGTAACGCGCTGAGGAGGCGGTGTAAGAACCGCCGGGACTCCTCGAAGCAAATCTCTTTGCCTCGTCGATGAGGCCCTAAGCACGTCCAAGACAAAAATGACTTAGCAGATGATTGAAGAATCGAATCCATTGTTAAACTGGTCGATTGGTATCTTCTTAGCTCCGGATTCAAAAAATGAGGAGACAAAAAAAGGAAAAAAGATGCGCTCTGCATACTCTTTGACAACGTTGCACCGGAGGAGAACACGAAGCAACCCAGGGTTTTGTACCTGATTATGGACGCGGAGGAGCATGACGGGCGAAGTGCCTTCGGGCCGACCGGTACATGCACGAGAGCGAGTGGCGGAGGGGGAAGGCTTTGAAAGTTGTCGTGTCCCTTCGGCTGGCAGCCCACAGATTCAGCCCATAGTGGACTTTGACAGCCCACAACTCATACCCCCTCTTAACCTAATCCTAATCTTAGGGGGTGTGGGTGACTGTATTTTAGAGACAGAAAAAGGCTATAAAAGGGCAACAACTAGACATCCTTGCAGTAGCAAAGAGGAGAAGAAAAGGATAGAAAAATAAGAGAAAGAAAGGGAAGAAGACAAGGACAACGCAGAGAGACTGTTCTCAATCATCTAGTAGTGTTCTCATCTCAGGTTAGATCAAATCTACAATAGACTATTGCTGTGCTTACTTGAGGAGATTTAGATATTGTGAGCAGTGGTATGATCCTTGTATCCCAGTTATTCTCTTATCATTGTTGCTAGGGTTTAGGGCAAGAGATTGAGATTGTATATTCATTATTCTCATAATGGATTATCTCTAGTTTGCCCCGTGATTTTTATCCTTCACATTGAAGGGGTTTTCCACGTATATCTTGGTGTTCTATTTGATTGTGGTTCTATTTAATTCCGCTATGTGCTTTGGCCTACTAATATTTGTTCATATACAAAGGTTATTCCTCTTTATATCCTCAACAACTGATATCAGAGCAGGGTTGTAGTGATTTAATTTTGTATTTGAATATGGAGACCAATAGTATTTCTCGCATGATTAGTTTGAATGAAAACAATTGGATGATATGGAAACTAAGAATG
>LVTN01000394.1:73985-165162 GCA_001649415.1 Musa itinerans
AGAGAGACTGTTCTCAATCATCTAGCAGTGTTCTCATCTCATGTTAGATCAAATCTACAATTGACTCTTGCTGTGATTACTTGGGGAGATTTAGATATTGTGGGCAGTGGCGTGATCCTTGTATCCCAGTTATTCTCTTATCATTGTTGCTAGGGTTTAGGGCAAGAGATTGAGATTTGTATATTCATTATTCTCATAGTGGATTATCTCTAGTTTGCCCCGTGGTTTTTATCCTTCACATTGAAGGGGTTTTCCATGTATATCTTGGTGTTCTATTTGATTGTGGTTCTATTTAATTCCACTGTGTGCTTTAGCCTACTAATATTTGTTCATATACAAAGGTTATTCCTCTTTATATCCCCAATAGTGTCCCTCCAACGTGACCTTCAAGGGGGAGCTCCGTTAAGGCCGGATGGAAGGCTTCGGGACCTTCACCAAGTCGGAGGGCAGGCCGGCTCCTGTGTGCTTTAGCCTACTAATATTTGTTCATATACAAAGGTTATTCCTCTTTATATCCCCAATAGTGTCCCTCCAACGTGACCTTCAAGGGGGAGCTCCGTTAAGGCCGGATGGAAGGCTTCGGGACCTTCACCAAGTCGGAGGGCAGGCCGGCTCCTGTGTTACTCCAACGATGACTTTTACGAGCACGGTTGGTGGCGCAACCTACAAGAGGGCTGCGGTCGGTACGTGTGGCGAAGTGGGAACAAGTACGTCGACGAGTGGTGGAACGACATAATATCCGGCCGTGGGGCGCTCATCTGGGCTAACGGCAACCGCAACGATGGCCACTAGGAGAACATCGTGCCGAAGGGGAGCGGCGTGTTCGCTTGGCCGGACGGCAGCTGCTGCGTATATCTTTGGAATTTTGTAAATAATCCTCAATTCTATGAGAATTACAACATATGTTAAGGAAAGGTAAATGCCTCCAACATATGTATATTTATCCTCGTCCTAATTAATATTACAGCCGACCATAACCATTTGCCTCATTGAATATTATTTCTTGTTAACTTCGTAGCATCAACAATCGAATATCGAATATTTTTTTTACTAAGGATAATTAACGAACACGGAATTTAAACCTATAATCTTACTATAATCTAACTAATTCTTTTTAGTATGAAATATTGCTTCTTTCATTATAATCGCATCTCTTATCATAGGTGACGTCACTTTGATTATTTAACTTTGATTTTATAATTTTCTTTTCTTCATCAACAAACGATAATTCCTTCAACAATCGATGATTGCAAACAATAAACAATAAATGATGATAACAATTCTCTACTCCCGATTAGAATGATCAAAGAACCCATATTATTAATTAAGTTTGATTAAAAATTTTAAATAAATTAATTAGGATGATATAGATAACTCATGGGTTCTTAATCTCAATAGAGATTCTTCATCCCTACCCCCACCTTGTCCAAATGAGGAATAGGGTAGGGATGGGTATAGGGGAAACATTTCCTGCCCTCGTTTCGTCCAATTGACACTCTTACTATAGAGCATTAATTGGATAACAAATGTCGTAATATGCTCTTTTAGATCCGAGTTTTGATCGTAGGTCTCTAGTATTGATAGTCAAATCCTCCTAGGATTGGGTTCATTTAATGGTCTTGGATAAAAGTCTACTAAATGTAAGGTATTAGCTTTAGTTTCTTTCATTGTTTAATTTCTTTCCTCGTATCTTCAAGGCACTATTTCTTATTTAAGAGATGCTTCCGTGTCTATAGGCGAGTCCTATGAAATGAACTTTCTAACTCCCTTTGTAATTCTCATGGAGACTCAAATGGATAAGATGGTGATGATGCTTCTCATAATGCTTTATTTTGTAGTGGGTGTGATTTGACCATAACACTAGGAGCTGGTGTTGGAGAAGGTGTGACCAACACGACATGGGATTTACGTCCTTAATGTGCAAGTGGCACCAGATGTGGTAAGTTTGAGATGAAGAAGATACACGCCACTCTTGCTACCACTCATACTTGTCTAAGTCAATTTGCTGAAAGCTTCAATGGCAACTATGATGGTTGGCTAGAAGGGATTCAGCTGTGAAGTGATTTATAATTACATGACTGAATAGGGATCGAAACACTATGGATTTAGATATTTGAAGGTGAAGATTGGATATAGATCTTGAATGGAGACTCGAGAAATTTGTTACATCTTGATTGCATCCAGAAAGTTCATTAAGGTTCTCGTAAGACATTCTAGGATGTTTTCCTTATAGCGTTAATCTATTATGTTAGATTTTAATTATCTGATATTAAAGATGACTTGGATTTAATCGTGATCTTTTTCTGAACATGTCATAGGCTGACATAATCACGAATCATAGTTTCGAATCCACGTGTCAAGACGTTGTAAAACTATATTGGGGTTATGTCCGATAAAATTATATTTATGATAGTTTATTATTAAAATTTAAGATTTTTAGTGTAACTTTATCAGCTTCTACAAAACCAAAACAAACTTTCACAAAATCACTAGGACAAGATGATTAGTATTATTTTTAAAACATTTATGATAATTAATTATTAAAATTAGAGGTTTGTTGAAAATGTTCTGTGATCGAGTGTAACTTAGTTTAATTTTGAATCTAACTTAATTAACTTTCATAAGCAAACTCAAACTTTTACCAAATTATTTGATCGTGACTCTAATTTATTTTATGATAATTAATTATCAAAATTAAGAGATTTTTTGAACAAATTCTATAATCGAGCGTAACTTAATTCAATTTCGAGGGTAACCTAATCAATTCTACTAAACCAATCCAAACTTTCATACAATTATTAAGATATGATTATAAGATTTTTTAGTATTATTTTTTAATATATTTTTTAAAGAATTTAATAATAGTTAATTATCGAAATTTATGACTTTAAAAAATTAGTATCATAGTCGAGTGTAACTTAGTTCAATTTCGAGTATAATTTCGTTAACCTCCACTAAGCCAACTTAAAGTTTCATAGAATCATTCTAAGATTATTAGTACTATTTTTTATTTGTAAAAATTTTATGATAATTAATTATTAAAATTAAACATTTTTTTAATAGAATATATCATCAAATCATTAAAGTAAACAATCTAAAGGCATTTTTGTTCAAGTAAAAAAAAGGTTCCCCATGTAAAATTAAATATGGATGTCAACATCCTAACATCCTATAAAAAGCCAATAGTTAGAGATTTTTTTGATAAAATAACCAGTTACATATTATATTAGATTATTTAATTAAATAATAATTTAAAAATTAATATAATTAATTTCTTTCTTTAAGTGGGAAAACCTCCCATCTATCCTATCTAAGAGTAAATAAACAAATCCCTTTATTCATCAATAGAGCCACATCTAGCAAGTGTTAGAAAATCTTTAGGAGATGTAGTGTAATACATTTAAATTAGATAATATCTGGAGGAATATCTTTAGAAGAGATAGTGTAATATATTTTAATATTATGAGAGAGAACTTTAAGGGATAACTCTCCTCCATATATAAATATACATCCATCTTCCTCCTCGCTAATCATGATTGAGAGTGTAGTTAAAAAAAAAGAAAAAAGAAGAAGGTGATTTTAGGATAACACTTGCGAAAGAAAAAGGTAAGGATCCGAATCCTTTATTTTTATATCTTATATAGAATAATTCATTTGATGGTATGAAGATATTCTTTTCCTTTCTTATTTATCTCTTGGATATTAATATTCTAAAAATTTTAGATATTTAATCGATGTGCTTTGCTTCTAGCGATCGATATTCGGCTCTTAAGACCCTCAAATTATGATTATATAATTAATTTAAGTTGTTAGGATGTTAAAATTTTGATTGATAATATCTAACAATGAGTCCCAAACTAATACTTTCAAGATGTTGAGAACTACTACTTATTTGGGTTAGGGATCACTGGGATCTAGAAAAATAAACAATATACTCTACGTTAAAACATGAATTTGAAAGCAATTCGTGTAGGCATATTTCACATACCTCTGAGTCGAATATGTACTTTAAAATGTGACGATGAGATTCAAGCATATGATGAAAAGGTGTTAAAGAGTGTTCCTTATGTCTCTATGGCTCCAAAACAAAATAATTCCTTCCTCCTGAAGGGTAATGATTTTATATCCATAAGGTTGTGCAGTCCCTGCAAATGGAGCAGTTTATTGATCCTACCAGCTTATGTAGGCAACCCACATAGTAAAAGTAGCAGCATGAAAAAAATTGGAACTTCTTCTCCATCCTCAAATTCGTCTAAGCAAATTATGATGACGAAGAGGAATGGGTACTTTTGAGATTTATTAATCATATCATCATCTTCATCACATTATAAGAAGGGATAAATCAAATAAATAAAAATTTTTCATTTTCATAATGGTGTGGTCTTATTTTCTTCTTAGTTTTTTATTTAATTTTTTATTTTATTTTCTCGTATATTATTATAATATAATAATGTGATTCACGAAGATGATTTCTACAATCTTGTCATCGTATATTTTATGCATCATATGTCTCGAGGACTTACGATGATAAGGAGGAGAAGAATGTTACCATTTCAAGTCAGGAGGTGTAGTCGAGGAGTTTGCAGAGCTCCTCATTTTTCGAATCCTTGTAAATAAAGGAGGTAAGAAGATAGTAATTGACCAATTTAGCAATGAATTTGTCACCGTTGTTTCAATCATCTGCATCAGTTGCATCATTGTGTTGTACGTGCTTAGGGCCTCCTCGACGAGGCAAAGAGATTTGCTTCCAGGAGTCCCGGCGGTTCTCTATACCGCCTCCTCAGCGCGTTACAACATATGTGTGATCTGTTTGGTGCACTTCGAAGAAGGCGAGGAAATAAGGAGGCTGAGGTGCGGCCATCTTTACGTCCGCTGGTGATGGGAGATCGCCAGGAGGTGTCCCACATGGCAATCTTCCATCACCGGCGGATGCAGACGGTGTGATAAAGATGGCCGCACCTCAGCCTCCTTACTTCTTCGCCTTCTTCCAAGTGCACCACACGGAACACGCACATGTTGGAAGGCGCTGAGGCGGTATAGAGAACCGCCGGGACTCCACGGAGCAGATCTCTTTGCCTCGTGAAGGAGGCCCTAAGCACGTACTACACGATGATACAAATGATGCAGACGATTGAAACAACGGACAGATTCATTGTTAAACTGGTAAATTAGTATCTTCTAACCTCCTTTATTTATAAGGATTCGAAAAATGAGGAGAAAAAGACAGAAAGGGTCGAACTCTGCAGGCTCTTCGGCAACACGTCAGTGCCACCGGCGAAGAACACGAAGCGACCCAGGGTTTTGTACCTGATCGTGGACGCGGAGGAGCAGAACTCCCCCCACCGACGGGCGAAGCGCCTTGGGGCCGACCGGATCCATGCACGAGGGGGAGTGGCGGAGGGGGAAGGCTACCGGAAAGAGAAAGTTCTCCTGTTGGGTCTTCACTTCCATTATGACGTTTCAGCATCTTGGACAGGCTTCTCTCTGCAAGTAAGTTAGACAAATCTAAATATAGTTCACGTCCTTGTATAAACTGTTTATGGAGCATTCACAGGTCAGTCTCAACTTAGTAATTGTGCTTGATCAGAATATCGAACGGCTTGGTCTGACTTGCGGTTCTCAAAGTCAACCCGTCAAGAAAGGGATCTGACAGTGGATGGCCGGTACGTTTCAAGCTTGATCAGAACTTTTGATTGCTCAGCCATGAGAGGAAGTTTGGGACATGTTAATTAGGGTGAGCAGTGCTGAATTCCCTTAGTTTTCTTCTCTTTCTTTTGTGTTCGATACAGAGAAGAAAACATCAGTAAGCATCTTTAGCAACAAATCCCACTGTAATAGACAAATGATATTAGTCTATATATCCAAATGTATTCAATTTTCACCTTTGAAATATGCATATTACAATTTGCAAGCACTGCTCGGGAAGCTACTGCAGCAAATAAAGATGAACAGAGCGACCATGCAAGGATTTCACATATATAGAATTAAAAGAAGCTGCAAGTTTACCAATCTTAATGCCAATTGTCCAGCAAGCATGAAAGACAAAGCAGGCAACACAAGTAATTAAAAGGAAAAACCAAAAACAATGATCCACACAGCGATGGTGGCAAGACTCTCCCAACTACAGAAATTAGCAAGCAAAAAATTACATGGTCCAAACTTCTTTTCAATGTCTTTGTTAGGAACACTTCAATCATAAAATGTCATACAAGTACTGGCAAGATCTCACACCAGTTCAGTAAAGTTTGGTACACAAACTTAAAGGCTGACAAGGGTCTCTTCTCAGCTAATCATAAATAAGGCCTATAGCGCATTGGCCTTCTGAATCTGGGGCTCTTCCTGCAGAGACATTTTAAGAGTTTGTCAATGGCATTCTCTCTGACATAACTTGTGTCACAACAATACTGCAAGGCCAGTAAAATATATATATATATATACTAACCCATAGCCATATGGGGAAGCAAAGTATGGTGGCATAAATGGCCTCCTATGTGGAGGTCCTGCATATGGATTGAAGCGCCTTGGACGGAACTGCTTCATTCCAGGGACATTAGTACGTTTAGCCGCTACCTGCAATGAGGCATCATCCCTTTCATTAAAAAAACTGAAATCTTTTTATTTCCAAATTTGAATGGTTCAAAAGTAGTAGTTAAAAACATGAGATCAAGACTAAACAAACTTTTATTTGACGCCCATGGAGTTCGGATTCGTTCAACTGAAGAGCCTCCTGAACACCCTCAACTTCCAGGAATTCAACGTAAGCAAAACCCTTTGGCTGACCAAATTTGTCTGTCAGAATAGTGACCCTGTTGACTGTTCCACATGACTGGAAATGCTGCTGGACTTCTTCAGGTGTACAAGCATAATCCACCTATTGATTCATAACCACGATTGGTACGTGCAGGCAAATAATAAGGCATCAGGTCATGCTTAATCAAGCTGCTACAATAAAGTTACTAGAAGCATACATATAGTTAAGAGAACCCAAGGCATACCAACAATACACACGCCAATAAATAACCACTATGTCAAAGCAGAGATGAGACTTCTTGCTTCTAACGAAGAGGGGAACAAGAAACTTACAAAATAACAGACATCAGACTAAATCACACTTGTCAGGATCACAAAAATACAAAATACTGTGTTATCACAATTTATCCAACTTGAACAACCTTAAAAGGGTGTAATTCTAAAATTCATCCTTCAAAAATTACTCATCGTGAAAGCCTCTTTTCCACAATAAAAGTAACTATAACTAGATACATGCAACTTCTTGATGATCCCAAACCTCAACCAATAAAGGAATGTTAATGCCAGCAGTTTTTAGGCGAAGGCATTGTGAGCTATAAAGGTTGTTAAAAGTCTCACTTTACCAATGTTCTCCCATATGAATGTTCAAAAATAGGTTACTTCCCAATCGATATAGCATAACAATATTTTGAAATTTTTATCAATCTACGTAGGAGACAATATACCTTAATATTATTGATCATTTTTTTATTCAAGGGGTCATCCCATCTTAATTGAAAAAGAAAATATTTTTTTAATATTGCTCACCTCTCATGATCACACAATTACATCCTTTAATTTAATCAAGTACTTTCTGCTGGTACATGAAAAATAAGAGCATTAATTAAGATAGTCCCAATATAATAAAACAGTATCAAAGAATTGTTTCAATGTGCCCACTTAAACTTCTTTCGGCATTTTACACAATTTTTGTTCAAGCCATTTGTCATATCACTTTTTTCATGCCTAGGTTGGGCTATATACCATCCCACCCAATAGATCAGTAAATTTAAAGTTAAAATTGCCAAGATTTGCTGATATATTCGAAAATGACTTTAACTTACCATATTTCCACAATTATTTCAGAGAATGCATATTGTTGCTGATGGAAAAACATAAGACAGGAATGACATTAGTTTTCAAGATCAAAGAAGATAATATTTAATTGGTTATTGCATGCATGCAAGCTGGTAATCAAGAACAAAACAGGAAGATCATTTTATACTAATGAAGTCTAAGGTCAAGAAAATGAATCTGCAACACAAAAGACAAAAAGGGAGATTTCAGCATCTAATCTTTCAAAGAAAGAATTGCTAAGAGTCATTTGGCTGCCACAAATTATGAACTTCCATAATAATGATTAATTGGGAATTAAGAAGAACATAATGAATAATCAGCTCCCTAATTCTCAACCTCAGTATCTGATACAAATCCAACTTGTACCCTTTGAAAAAGAAATAATTTCTCCAATACATAAAGATCCAAATGACTCAGTGACTTATAAGTTCAACTTCAAAAGGGTTGTTTTATCAAACAACAAAAAATGAGTTGACACGATTTGGACAGGAATGGTAGAAGACAAGGTCACAAGCAAAAGGTCAAAGTTGTATCACAACAAATGCTATGCAACAAAACAATCCAAAGCTCACAGGATATGGACAGAAGTAGATGATAAGACCACAAACAAGAGATCAAGGACCTCTCACCAAAGAATGCTAAGCAACAATATAATCCAATGCTCTCCAACTCCGACACCAAGTATAGGCAGTCTTCAGCATCTCTAGTTGCTGATGTCCCTGGAGTTACATTATGCTGATAGCACAATGGACTTCACACCACCTGTCCCACTGCCTAACTTCAAACCATCAACTCCTTCAATTCTTTCTGTCAGATTTCATTCTTCAAGTTAAATACCTATATCTACACCTTTTCTTTCTTGTTTTTTTGCACATAAGATCTATAGAGTTGCATAAATCATGCATTCTCCACTATATTTTTTCTTTACTTTTTTTTCCTTCTTCCACTTTTTTTAACCTCTCCCATGCTCTTTTGACTAAACTTTACTTTTTTTGTCTCGTGTCTACTATCTTAGTTATAACATCATAGAACACTTCTCTCCTGTGCTATTTTGATCACACTTTTTTTTGTCTCTTGAATCTTAGTTATAACATAAAGAAATTTTCCTCTTTTATTTCAACTACAAGCTCATTGCAAGTCAGAGCTTCCTGACACCCCATTATCCTGGGTAACAGAGACCTCATAATACTGAAGAGTGTACCTGCGGCCATCATTGTTAGATAATTTCATTAAAAGATAAACCCAAAATAAGGAAGAAAAAGCAACAGACACGACTCAAACTATTAGAAAAAGAAGACCACAAACGATCAAAGCATTGAAAGATATTTCCTTCAACCAACTTTTGAGTCTAAATGTGAAAGTAAACAAGACAAAATAAACTGACAAAAATACTATCACATTCAAAGTATAACATAGTATCAAAGATTAAATATAAATATATTCAACTTGGTCAGAATGGAAGCAAAAGAAATACATTAATCATGTCAAGAAAATTACAAAATCTGATGTATACCCATTGGTTGTATAGGAGCAAACATCAATATCTAGAATGCCATGAATACTAGAACAGTTTAAGAAATCATCCAAGACTTATAACATATTCTAGGTCCATGTCCAAAAAGGAACTACAGCAACCACAATGACTGTCAACAACCTTTCAAAAGCCACCTTGTGTCACAAGCCAAAATGTCACGTATATACAGTTGGTATGACAGAAACCACTGAAGCATTAGTTTGTCTTATGACAATATACATTATATTTTAATTAATATTATTTTCTTGGGATAAATCTGTGGAGTCAAAATTGCACACCCCAAATTGACATTTTCAAGTGATCAGCAGCTCTACGAGAAAGGAACCTACCTCAAAGGCAGACAACAGATAGTTATCCATTCTCAGAAGATATTTAGTTTGTGATTTATTTATCTTACTTATAATAGTGTTTACGATTATCAACTGCCTAAAGGGCATTGGAATAGTGTATCTTTGATTGCTGAAAATTTAGCTTTAGATGGTAGTCATTATCTCTATAATAATCTTTCGAACATTTATGCCACAAAATATCTCATCTGTGATTAAACATAATGCACTGACAAATTGCAAATACTCAAAGCATTACCAATACACCAGCCCCCTTATATTATTTAAATCATGAGTGAGGCCGAACCAATTCAATATTGGACTATGTGTAATTTACTTCAAAAGTTTGCTTAATTTTCCCTTAGTATTGTCCCCAAATTAAAATGGTCAATAACTAGTGGCCTTGAGATTAGACCAGACGTCGATCCGGTTCGAACCCAAACCAAGGAAAACCAAAACGGGAAATGTTTAGAAGGCTCCACAGTTCCAAACCAGGTGAAAGAAAAGGAAATACAGATCCAACAGCCATCTTTACCGTTGCAATAATGGTAAAAACACCATTATGCCTCGTCCAACAACTTAATAAACGATTAGTTGAAGCATTTTGAGAAATTTAAAAACATAATACAAATTTTGGATTTTAAAAAATAATTGTGTATTTGACAATTTGACATTGGAATTTGTCAACGTGCTTCCTAAACGTCTCATATTCACATCCTTTAAATTTAAAACTTTGAGAGCAATAGTTATAAATTTCCTGAAATGAACCATCAAAATTTCTTATTTCTTGAAATGGAACTAGAAGATATGACTTGTCATTTTTGTTGTCATATCTTCTTCTTTCTCTATGCGGAAATGTTGACTTCCTTAAATTGGTACCATGGCTGGGTGCTTGTTAAAGTTGGGAGGTATTGAACTTTCACTTACCATGTTGCGATTAGAGAGCACTAAAGAGATCGCTATTGCAATTAAAGCACACTAGAGAGATTGTCATATTGCAATTAGAGAGCATTAGAGAGATTGTTATTGCAATTAGAGAGCACTAGAGAGTAAAGAGATTGGTATTAATTTGGTATAGAGAAGAATGAAATAGATGAGGATATTTATAGATTTTTCATAATTTCTTAGTCATTATTTAGTTGTTAGAAAGGACAAAACAATCTTTTTAAAAATTCAAATTTTATAATTTTTTATTAAGCCATTGGAAAGGGCAGAATAGTCTTTTGACCATCATTGCAATGGTCAAATTGACCATCATTGCAATGGTCAAATTGACCATTGGCTCTTGCTACGTCATGTGACTGTTTCCCTTTTCCTTCACCCAAATTCGAAACGACCCGGAATTGTGGGATCTGGTTCAAAGGGGGGAACCAAACCGCCCAATCCTGATTCCGATTCAGAACCGTTGACCGGTTTCGGTTTTGCCCTGTTCAGTTCACAGTTCGAACCAAACTCGGGTCAGGTTTAAATATATGTGAGGTGGATAAGGCTCTAGAGCCTAACTAAAGCATCAAAAGGTGCTGCAAAATCCATAACATGTATTAATGAAGTCAACAATGGGCAATACCCAAAATAAAAAGGAACACAACACACGAGATTGCATTCATAACTATTCTAGGAGAGTTGCATGAGTACATATTAGTTCAACAGAACCACAAAATAGTGAAATTACGCAACTCACATTGCCAACAAATACTGAACGTGCATCAACCTCCTCCTTGTTTGCTTGAGTTGCTGCGGCACTAGAAGATTCTACACATATTCCAGAATGAAGATTAATAAATACATGATGGAACTATTATATAGAGGAAATAACTCAGAATGCCTTTTCATTATACTCATGCATAAAGTTTTTAATATCAAATTTACTGGAAACAATGAAAGCAATGTCAATTTGCAAACCCAGCATAACATTCCAATAACAAACAAACTGCTAATCAGTATCAACATCGTCTGCACTGTGACACTACCAATGTGATGTCCTGATTAGTTCAGGTAAGGAAGTAGAGGATGAAGTGAATTGGTATAAATGCTTATTGAGCTTACTTTTATAACTTGGCTTAGGCATTAGGTTCAATGCGATATGAATCTCACTATTATGCATGAAAAGTGGACCAAGAAATTGTTCACCACGAATAACCATAGTATACTAAACTTAAGGAATTAACTCACAACACACTAAACCTCGAAATCAAATCATTTGCCACAATATTTGCAACTATTATACTAAATGGACTGTGCATGAATTTTCATAGGCAAGTTGTAAACTAATAGGTACAGCAAAACAAATGAGATTCCATCATGGACATTGAATTCCCATCCTGATGCACCAATTACGCTTGATAAAAACATCAATAGAACATCCCACAACTAAATCAACAAACCAGAAGCACCAAATCATTGTTCAAGGGAGATGGGTCAAAACCCTATGGCTTGGCTCAACTAAAGAACTAATGAAACTCCAACCCGGACATTGAACTCCCTCTAACCATCTCATACTTTCTGATGTGAAAGATATCGTCGATCAATCACCATCCAACATATGACCTTCGCCTGAGGTCCAAACCGAAAGAAAGAGACAAAAGTTACCCCCCACCATCCGCATGGACACGAGTCCAAAGCAGACAGTTGTGGGCTGCATCCTCTCTTGCCATCTCTGTTGACAAAAGGACAAATATAGGCTGTTAGAAGCGATTAAGAATTATACCTCCCCACAAAATATTCCACCCCTCTGCTATCCCTCTACATCATATATAAAAACTCACTTTTAGTACAGTTACTGAGGATCACCTTTGACCACTCGTGACCAAACTCATCACCCTCATGTTACTAACTTAGACGTACCAAAACGTCAACGACATCTTCTCATAACACTTCCCTACAACATAGTAGCATTTCCATACACTGATGCACCGATCAGGCGTTAGAATGATATCGATCAAACATCTCATAACTAAAAAGACAAATCAGAAGCGTCGGTTCACCATATCAAGGAAAACGGGATGAGACCATAGAGATGGAGAAGGGGGACGAGGAGATCGGACCTTGGACGGCGCCCATCTCTTTCTCGACCTTTGCTTGTATCTCGCGGAGGGCAGTGGCCTCATCCTCCATCTCCTTGAGTCGCCTCTTCATCTCGTCCAGCTCCTGCAACTGATCCGAACCGACAGGGTTAAGAATTTAGGGTTAGGGTTTCGCGGGTTCCTAGAGGGGAAAGGGTTGACCGGATAGAGAATGACCTTGGCGGCGTTCTCGTTGGGGAGGGCCATGTCGACGTCGGCGTCCATGTCGGCCTCGTCGGGGATCTCTCCTCCGTAAACCTCGTGCTCCTCCTCGTCCATCGTTTCGCCCCCTACGCTGCGCGGCTCGCTCATGTTTCTGACGGCTCCATCGCCCTCTTATGCGCAGTTTACCCTCCCGCATACATATTTTATGCTTTTAGAATGATGTCATGATAACGGCCTCTACAATTCTCGGACGCATCTACCGCTGTTACGAACTCTTCTATGTCGGCCGTTACTTGATGGGAATATATATCATTTTTATCTCTCTTTATGGCAACATAATACGAAGTTAACGATAAAACTTATTAGGTTAATAAATCACATTTTTGGGTAGCGAAAATTTACGTATCTTAAACAAACAAAAATGCTTACACGGATGAGAGAGAACAGGCAATTTTTTTTCTCAATTAATTTTCTTTTAAAGTTATTAATACTCGAGTTTTGTCTTTAGTCTGCGCACACAAAATACAGAAAGATCACTAAAATAAAACGTGATAATAGCATTTTCTCTTTTCAGGTCCTCCTAAAATACCTAAAATCATGACAGTAAGCATGCTTCCTCTATTTTTTGGAATATATATATATGAAGAGCAACAATAGTTGATGAAAATATTAATGAGTTCAATTCCAAGTTTTTTTTCCTTCTCTTCTCTGTTTTATGTTTTGTAATAAAATGTTGGATGGTTGCGTGTGGTAGGATTAATATAAATAAAATCTTAAATATAGTTATCATATAATTAGATTCTTATATATGATACACTACACAAACATCGTTAGCATCAATAAATGAGTCAGGGCTTAATCAACTCACATATTGTGGGGGATCCTTATGTCATGGCTAAGGTTTTCGATCTGATCCCGAGTGTGGACAGTCACCCACACAGAGGCTCTGGCTGAGGAATGTCAATGTCAGGTCGGGTTGGGTCACAGCTCTGTCTCCCGAGTATAGTCTCTCCCTCGACGGGTTACTACTTCTTCTCCTCAAAATCCCTACACAAAGGTCAGAGCCGATAGGGGGTTTCCCGATTTAGTTCCTTCGAATGTCAAGTCAATGTTGAATGAGGTTAAGTGGAGTTGAAGTGTTCGAGGTTCTCCCTGACGCTAGTCAAGGGGTCGACTTTTATGCTTGTGAACGAAAGTTGATCATGCACGATTGACTCATCGGGCGACCGGCTTGTAATTCATGTGCGAGCGTCAACCGAGCTGCATGGATCCGCATCGCACGGCGTCGTTCCAAGCTTTCTAGAGTGGCTCTGTGCTATGCGGCGACGTCTTGTACGACGTCGGACGGCATGAGAGCCGACAATCATCCCGTATAAGCTCAAGATGTCACATCAATCTTGAGCCTCTTAATTGGCGTTGATATGATTACTGACTGTTACCATGTGGGTGATATCATAATATGTCATACCACTTGTAAATGTAAATGTTAAATGGCTTCATATGTGACCCGTCGATGATTTCGTAAAATTACTTTATGAATTAATTTTCTTTATATAAACATGTTCTATGTATATGCTTATGAGACAATCTTGAAACGTCAAAATATATAACGCTATCGTGATAAAATCTTCTTTCTAAGTTAAACATTAGAGAAATTTTTATTAGGGACACACCCGACATCCACTATCCGACCCTCTCATCTCCTGCTGCAAATATTGTGATGAGATTGAATGCTATAGTGGATCGAGTGTCATTTAAAAATTTTGTGACAAATAAAAGATTTTATGATACCGAAGAAAATTATGGATGATTGAATGGTTGATTCAAAATTTAAAACCAAATTTATAATTCCACGTTATATTTGTCTTGACACCACGTAGGTTTGTTTTTTAATATATTCATTCACGAGAACTGGTTTTTCCCGTTGATTTATTGCTGAGCTGAAAATTATTCTTGATGATATTTTATATTATTTAGTTGATACATAGGGCTATTTTTAATCACATAAATTCTGATCACTGAAATTATTTTCCTACATAACTATGGTTTTTTCAGTAAATATATTGTTATTTGTTTAATTGACATGAATATTATAATTTCTTATAGCTCAATATTTGGTGTTAATACATCATGTTTTATTTACACGAAGAGAAAAAAAATCTTAATGTTTTTTTTTTTTTGCAATTCAGGGTTAATTATCTTTAAAAAATATTGTTGTTTTAATTCAAGCGTATTGCGTACATGAAAATAATATGCGGTCGCCCGCACAGTGGCTGACGAACTCGATCTCCGAGCACTTATTTCCGAATCACGAGAACGGCGGGCGGACAAGATTGTGATAGCATGCCCAAATGTCTTAACGTACCCATGTATCCTACGAGTACCAAGTCTCGAGACTGATGGTCGGCCCCGCTTTCAAAAGGTTCCCCAATCATACGGTAGGTAGACGTTCGGGTAATATTATTAATGGTAGGTAAAGTGTTGCTATCGAGCGGGGAGGTGCCTCGCCGCTTACCGCTCACATATAGTGAGCGGACTCGGCAAAAAGTTTCCTGACTTTTGACCCCCTGTCTTGCCTGGCGTCGGAAGCAACCGTGCGAGTCGAACGGGTGCGCTACTCTTCTACCGGAACTGAAGAGAGCAGGTCGAGCGCGGTTGTGGTGGAGCAGTGGCGGGAATGGCGGGCGGAGGCAGCGACAAGATCGACTATGTGTTCAAGGTGGTGCTAATCGGGGACTCGGCGGTGGGGAAGTCGCAGATCCTGGCGCGGTTCGCGCGGAACGAGTTTTGCCTCGACTCCAAGGCCACCATCGGAGTGGAGTTCCAGACGCGAACCCTCGTCATCCAGCACAAGAGCGTCAAGGCCCAGATCTGGGACACCGCCGGCCAAGAGAGGTGCCACCTTTGCTCCCCCCCAAGCACTTACCCTCTTTCACTCCGAACCTCTACTTGTGCTCTTTAGATCTACGAGCTCTGGTACGAATCTGATCGGTTCCAGACATTAGTGCTTTGATCTTTGTGACTTTGCTTTGAGTGATTCGGTTTCTTGTTGGGTTGTAGTGATTTAGCTTTTTTATGTTAATTCTTGATTCTTCAGCGTCTTATTTAGTATATGAAAGGCAGATTTAGGCGCGGATGCTTTCTTTTTCTTCGAGTTGGTTTAACTCTATTGATCTGATCTATGTGTGAGTTTAGCTGATGAAATGTCGGTGGAGTTGAATGCTTGTGTTTTAATTGGTTGTGCTCATTGCATTTGTGGTGGTGGTTGAGGGACTGATCATGCTCTAAACGGAGCTGATGGTTAGAGCTTTAGATCTCTTTGCTTTGCCCGTGCTTCGAACAGAGCAGATGATTGAAGATTATTTCACTACTTTACTTATCCTTATCAATCTTGTTTGATGTTTTCTAATTGACATGTAATATGAAGTCGATCACTCTGCTCACTGTTCAAAATAGCAAAGCATAGATATTTAGGTTCTGTTTATAAGTCTGGGTGGTGGTATTCCTTCTAGTGAGATATTTTTTACTGGACATAAGCATTTCCTCTTGGTAATAGTGACTTAGATAGGGAGCTTGGGAGGCACCAGGAAAGACTTGAGGGCGTAGCTAGTGATTTATGATTTTTCTGGACATAAAAATCACCTTGTAGGTGTATTTACTTCCTGAAATGTTGAGAGCAGATGACAATCCCATCTATAGATTTCATCACTTTGGGACTATTCAAATGGAGCTGCAACTGGCTGTCTCATCTATTCAAAAGGCCCTTCTTATAATTAGCTTTGTCTGCCGGCTGTCTCATCTATGAGGTGTTGGTGCTTGGTGTTAGACATCCAAAAAGGCCCTTCTTATAATTAGCTTTGTCTGCAAAACTAGATGTTAAATATTAACCTTATTAATGTTTGACTTTGGGGCAAATTGCTAAGTGAATCCGATTTCAATAGTAATAATCTTTTCAGTCTAAATGAATGAAGATCAACAAGCCATCATATTAAGGCACTGTTAAACTCATCCTTAACCAGCCATAAACCATATGGTGGCATATGGTCCTACGATTATGCAACCGTAAATGTTCTGTTGGACCATGATTTGGCACTGGACTATGTTAGCTGGCATGTGTGAAACTAGTAAATTGAAAGAGAAATCTTGTACATCACCGTCGATCACTATCTTTCAAAATGGGATTTGACATGAAAATTTGTCTACATCCTTTTCTAAAATTACCGATATACAAACAACATTTTCTTCCTTAACTGGTTATTCAACCTTTATATGTCAGGCAGCTATCCATATTGTTTATCAAAACTATGTAAACATAAGATGATACTACCAGCTGCAGAAATCTGTTTGGTTGCTAGATACACAAATTTATATTCAAGATACATGTTTCAATACAACTTGAATTTCTTTTGATCCAATTTTGTATATATTTAATAGTTACTGTGCCTTTTCATGGAGTTGAACCATGTAAATTTCATTAATAGGAAACATATGTTGGCATTAATATTATATTGAAAAAGATGGATGTGGCATAGCAGTGATGCTTAAATTATCTCTATTGGAATAGATTGGTAAAACTCTAGAGAATATATTAAAATTATGTGTTCTCTCCGCTCCTCTTTCTGAGGCATGAAAGGTTGGCAGTTAAGTGCGCCTCACAGAAAGGTATTGATCATGGAATTTACTTTATTCTGCATCCGAGCTACATGTTTCCTTGCAGCGTAATGAAGGCTTCTAATGCTTGTTGAATTCCGTATGATGATCAATATTGATACACATGTTTTTAGACAGTGATTAGCTAACTGATTCTTATTTTACTTGTGACCTGCTATCGTTATGTCTGTGCTATTATGTTAGTTATTTGTTACCTTGCTGAACTTGCTTCTTATATGATTCTTGTGATGGTGTCACTTATTACCAGATGATTTGGTGCTTCTTGTGTTTGCCATCTTGTTTCAGATCTGATGAATCGTTGATGATGATTTTTACCTAGTACAGGTATCGAGCTGTCACAAGTGCATACTACAGAGGAGCAGTTGGGGCCTTGATTGTTTACGATATCACCAGACGTCAAAGCTTTGACCACATTCCTCGGTGGCTTGAGGAGCTGCGGAGCCATGCTGACAAAAACATCGTGATCATGTTAGTTGGCAACAAGACTGATCTCGAGGGCCAGAGAGCAGTACCAATGGAAGATGCCCGGGAATTTGCTCAGAAAGAAAACCTCTTCTTTCTGGAAACATCAGCGCTAGATGCTACCAATGTGGAGAACGCCTTCCAGACTGTGCTGACTGAGATTTTCAACATCGTCAACAAGAAGAGCCTGACCTCTGACCCTCAGAGCAACAACAGTGCGCCGACACTGCCTGCAAAGAAGATCATCATCCCTGGCCCAGCGCAAGAGATTCCAAAGAGTAAGATGTGCTGTAGGGCTTCCTAGATGATGCTTTGCCTCATCAGTAGTTGTTGCTGGAATCATCCGAGTTGTCACAGTAATTGCCATATATCTTTATTGTTGAAATCTTGATAGAGGGGATAAGCTTCTGAACTTGGAAGAATTGATTCAATCTTGTATGTGGTTTGGGTTTGGTGGATCAAGTGAAAGATCTGATGATACTTTCTGCCTATACCATACCACAGGCTACAACAACTAAATAGCTTTTCCTGGCAGTGCGTTTAATCAAGTTAATTTGTGCACTAAAGGTTCTTTATGAGTAAACTCTCTTAATCCCTGTTTGATACTTACAAACGCAAATGCATTTCTCGTGTTTTTAGAACCAATCTTTTGTTATTTTCAGCTCACTGTCCACAACAATAATGCAGTTTTATACAATCAATAAACCTATTTATCTACAATTTTAAGTCAACTTCACGATCGGGTAAGCTAAGAACATTCTTATGATATTCGAGTGCTGACTGGGTAGGTTTTGTTGGCTTATTTTGATGGGATTCGACTGGTTATGATGGCTTTACCACACAAAGAAGTCATGCTTTTTAGACTGTTTAGCTCTTATATAATTATAATATTTCGAGTGGAATTTTGAACTGATTTTAGTTTTTCTTGATGTTGTACTGTCATCACGAACCCTGTCCGAGTTGGAAAATCCAGGCGCATCTTTAGTCCCACATTGCTAGGAGCGGAGCGACGTGCAAGAGAGGAGAGTATAAAAGAGGTCGAATGTCTCCATTGCAAATCATACCTTTCTCGGCCTTTTGGCTAAGATCAAGTGTAGTATCTGTTCTTATCAGTTTAATATCTGATACGTGGGTCATCGATCCACTATGATATTAAATTAATTTATTGTGGGAGAGGGCCCACCACGGTAGCTTGCTGCCGGGGCTCTCGCGCGTCGCCCATGCGTTGCACTACCGCACGGGCCTGGCGCACCTCCGCTCCTCTTTCTGAGGCATGAAAGGTTGGCAGTTAAGTGCGCCTCACAGAAAGGTATTGATCATGGAATTTACTTTATTCTGCATCTGAGCTACATGTTTCCTTGCAGCGTAATGAAGGCTTCTAATGCTTGTTGAATTCCCTATGATGATCATATCGATACACATGTTTTTAGACAGTGATTAGCTAACTGATTCTTAGTTTACTTGTGACCTGCTATCGTTATGTCTGTGCTATTATGTTAGTTATTTGTTACCTTGCTGCGCCTCCTCTCCTTTCCCTTCCGCCTACCGCCTCTCCTTGTCCTCCCCGCTCCCCTCCCCTTCCTCGTCATGGATCTGATGAATCGTTGCTGATGATTTTTACCTAGTACAGATATAGAGCTGTCACAAGTGCATACTACAGAGGAGCAGTTGGGGCCTTGATTGTTTACGATATCACCAGACGTCAAAGCTTTGACCACATTCCTCGGTGGCTTGAGGAGCTGCGGAGCCATGCTGACAAAAACATCGTGATCATGTTAGTTGGCAACAAGACTGATCTCGAGGGCCAGAGAGCAGTACCAATGGAAGATGCCCGGGAATTTGCTCAGAAAGAAAACCTCTTCTTTCTGGAAACATCAGCGCTAGATGCTACCAATGTGGAGAACGCCTTCCAGACTGTGCTGACTGAGATTTTCAACATCGTCAACAAGAAGAGCCTGACCTCTGACCCTCAGAGCAACAACAGTGCGCCGACACTGCCTGCAAAGAAGATCATCATCCCTGGCCCAGCGCAAGAGATTCCAAAGAGTAAGATGTGCTGTAGGGCTTCCTAGATGATGCTTTGCCTCATCAGTAGTTGTTGCTGGAATCATCCGAGTTGTCACAGTAATTGCCATATATCTTTATTGTTGAAATCTTGATAGAGGGGATAAGCTTCTGAACTTGGAAGAATTGATTCAATCTTGTATGTGGTTTGGGTTTGGTGGATCAAGTGAAAGATCCGATGATACTTTCTGCCTATACCATACCACAGGCTACAACAACTAAATAGCTTTTCCTGGCAGTGCGTTTAATCAAGTTAATTTGTGCACTAAAGGTTCTTTATGAGTAAACTCTCTTAATCCCTGTTTGATACTTACAAACGCAAATGCATTTCTCGTGTTTTTAGAACCAATCTTTTGTTATTTTCAGCTCACTGTCCACAACAATAATGCAGTTTTATACAATCAATAAACCTATTTATCTACAATTTTAAGTCAACTTCACGATCGGGTAAGCTAAGAACATTCTTATGATATTCGAGTGCTGACTGGGTAGGTTTTGTTGGCTTATTTTGATGGGATTCGACTGGTTATGATGGCTTTACCACACAAAGAAGTCATGCTTTTTAGACTGTTTAGCTCTTATATAATTATAATATTTCGAGTGGAATTTTGAACTGATTTGGTGTTTTCTTGATGTTGTACTGTCATCACGAGCCGTGTCCGAGTTAGAAAATCCAGGCGCATCTTTAGTCCCACATTGCTAGGAGCGGAGCGACGTGCAAGAGAGGAGAGTATAAAAGAGGTCGAATGTCTCCATTGCAAATCATACCTTTCTCGGCCTTTTGGCTAAGATCAAGTGTAGTATCTGTTCTTATCAGTTTAATATCTGATACGTGGGTCATCGATCCACTATGATATTAAATTAATTTATTGTGGGAGAGGGCCCACCACGGTAGCTTGCTGCCGGGGCTCTCGCGCGTCGCCCATGCGTTGCACTACCGCACGGGCCTGGCGCACCCTATCAAAGCTTGTTGTAAATGTTGCCTACTAAGCAATTTTAAGAATTAATCTACGCCGTCCGATTCTCTATCAGTGGCTGGTTGGTTAATCTTAGCCTTTCAACGTTTTCTGTCTACTCTTATAGTCGGATTGTATATATATGCGTAAGGAATACCATGTTCTATTTACAAGCCTTTGCCCTCCATGTTAAACCATCCATTCAAGAACAGAGAACGAGAAACACAGAGCGATGGAAATCATCGAGACGTCACCGGAAGCAGGCACGATGACGCAACTCTACTCACCGGAGCTCCGCATCGAGGGTTCCGCCGTCGCCTTCGTCCGGCCCTGCCCCTGCTTCGGCATCCGCAAGCGTCGCTGCCTTCGACCCACCACCTGCCCCCGCAAGAAACTCCTCGTCTACGACCTTCCCTCCTCCCCCTCAAGCCGTCGTCGCCTCCCTCTCTCGCTTCGACCTATCGCCCCTCGCTGCCTCTCCATCCCATTCCGCCTAAAGCCTCTCCGCGTCCTCCCCGCTCCCCTCCCCTTCCTCGTCATCATCCACCACTTCCTCACCCACTCCCCCTCCTCCATCAACCCCCTCCCCCTCACGCCGTCGTCGCCTCCCTCTCTCGCTTCGACCTATCGCCCCGCGCCTCCTCTCCTTTCCCTTCCGCCTACCGCCTCTCCTTGTCCTCCCCGCTCCCCTCCCCTTCCTCGTCATCATCCACCACAGCCTCCCTCACCCAATCCCCATCCTCCAGCAACTCGCCCGGCACTCCTGGCTCCCCCTTCGTACGCTGTCTCTCCCCTCGACTCGCTTCCCATCTTGAACCGATCGTCATGATCTCGCCATCCTCTTCTCCGCCGACGCTCTTGTTCGCCACTCTGCCGGAGCCGTCAGAATCGACCGCCTCCCCCTCATCTTCTGGTCCTGATGAAGCGACAACTTCTCCCGTCGAGAAGAACAAAAAGGTCCGCCTAATCCTCCTTAATTCGTTTTTTTTCTCTCGTCGAAATTATCATCGCTTCGCGATCTCCCTTTTCTTTGAGAAAATTATTCCAACGATTAGGCTTCCGGAGAAGAACAAGAGCCTAATTCTTGGCTTCCCAGATCGAGGCGGGGAAGACGAAGGACGAGCGAGCATCCACCGCAGCTGTGGCATCCTTCGTTTAGTGGTGATTCGCCGAGTCTGAAATAGAGAGAGGAAGCGAGAGGTGGCACTACCACCACTCTCCCGCAAGCAAACCGGTTCTTACTCTGGCATCTCTGCGTGGAACGTTTGGGCATTTGGTCTTCTTCTTCCTTCAGTTCTCCATAACTGCTCGTCCAACGACTCTCAACAACTCCCTCTCAAAAGTCTTTTGTTTACATGGATATGCAGCGGTGGATCAGTGAGTGCAATTCTGTCAGTTAGTTCTCTTGATTCGAATGGAACGCTCATCGATAAGCAATCAAAATATGCTTGCTTTTCTCAATTACAGTGGTTTTATTTTTGGGTGGTAAATTTCTAGAACTTATATTTTTCCTTTTTTAATATATCAAATATATCATATGTCATCTTCAAATTTTCTACTTAACATCTATGTTTTTTCAATATGTAAAAAATAAAAACTAAAAAAAATAAAAAGATATTTTGATGCAACATCATCAGCCTCGTTTTCCTATGTTAACAAGGAGAAAGGCGTTCTCCGTCGGCACACCGAGAGCTATATAGCTATAATTGATACGATAATATAGGAAAGAGAAGAAGAGAGGGAGGTGGAGAGTTTGCTTGACGCAGGGTGGCCGAAGAGGTGAATCGCTGGATCTCGTGGGGAAACCAATGCAGGCTTGCTACTATTGCATTTCCAGTTGATTAGGACCTCAGAGCATACAAGCTCTTTCGATGGGACACTCTTCATTGCTTATCTAAGTGGTATAGATCAGCCTTATTCACTCGATGATCAGAAATCCATTGAAAACCATTTGCCTGACAGCTTGAAGCTTGTCTCTTTAGTTTTTCATTCATGAACATCATTCTGACCTCAAAGGGAGTCTCGGTGATGACAGCTTCATGGCGACACACTCTTAACTATCTGGTGTCCAGATTTAGGAAGAGAGTTTCGAAGGTCACCTTCCGTGAAGGCGTGGATTCCATCATCATCTTCATTATGGAACCCATCGTTCTTCTAAATCAACCACCAAGAAGATGGTTTTGGCTTTGTTCGTCGTGGTGAGGCTTGAGTTGTCCCACATCGCTGGGAACAGAACGAAGAGCAAGACAGCAGACTATAAAAGGGGGTCGATGGCTCCTTACTAAAGCATACCTTTCTCGGCCTTTTGGCTAAGATCAAGTGTAGTATCTGTTCTTATCAGTTTAATATCTGATACGTGGGTCATCGACCCACTATGATATTAAATTAATTTATTGTGGGTGAGGGCCCACCACGGTAGCTTGCTGCCGGGGCCCTCGAGCGTCGCCCATGCGTTGCACTACTGCACGGGCCCGGCGCACCCCTGCCAATTCTTGACACAAATATTCCGGATTCAATCACGAGTTAATTAGATTAATCCTTGCATGGTTGTATTGGTTCGCGATGGGTTTATCATATCGTAGTATAAACAGATTACCACCCGCCCCCGCAAGAAACTCCTCGTCTATGATCTTCCCCTTTCCCCGCCTTCTCCCCCTCCCCCTCACGCCGTCGCCGCCTCCCTCTCTCGCTTCGACCTATCGCCCCGCGCCTCCTCTCCTTTCCCTTCCGCCTACCGCCTCTCCTTGTCCTCCCCGCTCCCCTCCCCTTCCTCGTCATCATCCACCACAGCCTCCCTCACCCAATCCCCATCCTCCAGCAACTCGCCCGGCACTCCTGGCTCCCCCTTGGTACGCTGTCTCTCCCCTCGACTCGCTTCCCATCTTGAACCGATCGTCATGATCTCGCCATCCTCTTCTCCGCCGACGCTCTTGTTCGCCACTCTGCCGGAGCCGTCAGAATCGACCGCCTCCCCCTCATCTTCTGGTCCTGATGAAGCGACAACTTCTCCCGTCGAGAAGAACAAAAAGGTCCTCCTAATCCTCCTTAATTCGTTTTTTTTGCTCTCGTCGAAATTATCATCGCTTCGCGATCTCCCTTTACTTCGAGAAAATTATTCCAACAATTAGGCTTCCGGAGAAGAACAAGAGCCTAATTCTTGGCTTCCCAGATCGAGGCGGGGAAGACGAAGGACGAGCGAGCATCCACCGCAGCTGTGGCATCCTTCGTTTAGTGGTGATTCGCCGAGTCTGAAATAGAGAGAGGAAGCGAGAGGTGGCACTACCACCACTCTCCCGCAAGCAAACCGGTTCTTACTCTGGCATCTCTGCGTGGAACGTTTGGGCATTTGGTCTTCTTCTTCCTTCAGTTCTCCATAACTGCTCGTCCAACGACTCTCAACAACTCCCTCTCAAAAGTCTTTTGTTTACATGGATATGCAGCGGTGGATCAGTGAGTGCAATTCTGTCAGTTAGTTCTCTTGATACGAATGGAACGCTCATCGATAAGCAATCAAAATATGCTTGCTTTTCTCAATTACAGTGGTTTTATTTTTGGGTGGTAAATTTCTAGAACTTATATTTTTCCTTTTTTAATATATCAAATATATCATATGTCATCTTCAAATTTTCTACTTAACATCTATGTTTTTTCAATATGTAAAAAATAAAAACTAAAAAAAATAAAAAGATATTTTGATGCAACATCATCAGCCTCGTTTTCCTATGTTAACAAGGAGAAAGGCGTTCTCCGTCGGCACACCGAGAGCTATATAGCTATAATTGATTCGATAATATAGGAAAGAGAAGAAGAGAGGGAGGTGGAGAGTTTGCTTGACGCAGGGTGGCCGAAGAGGTGAATCGCTGGATCTCGTGGGGAAACCAATGCAGGCTTGCTACTATTGCATTTCCAGTTGATTAGGACCTCAGAGCATACAAGCTCTTTCGATGGGACACTCTTCATTGCTTATCTAAGTGGTATAGATCAGCCTTATTCACTCGATGATCAGAAATCCATTGAAAACCATTTGCCTGACAGCTTGAAGCTTGTCTCTTTAGTTTTTCATTCATGAACATCATTCTGACCTCAAAGGGAGTCTCGGTGATGACAGCTTCATGGCGACACACTCTAACTATCTAGTGTCCAGATTTAGGAAGAGAGTTTCGAAGGTCACCTTCCATGAAGGCGTGGATTCCATCATCATCTTCATTATGGAACCCATCGTTCTTCTAAATCAACCACCACGAAGATGGTTTTGGCTTTGTTCGTCGTGGTGACGCTTGAGTTGACATATGATTCATAATTGTTTACTGTGTGCCCAATAAACTTAATCATTAATAAAGTTTTAATCGAACATAATTTAGAAAAGAAATATGATATTAATAAGCAACAAGAACTTCCACTAGAATCACCGGATCAGTTTAATATCTGATACGTGGGTCATCGACCCACTATGATATTAAATTAATTTATTGTGGGTGAGGGCCCACCACGGTAGCTTGCTGCCGGGTCCCTCGATCGTCGCCCATGCGTTGCACTACTGCACGGGCCTGGCGCACCCCTGCCAAGTCATGACACAAATATTCCTGATTCAATCACGAGTTAAAAGTAATTTATTAGAATACTCCTTTCATGGTTGTATTGGTCCGGGATGGGTTTATCATATCGTAGTATAAACAGATTTGCATAATTGTTTACTGTGTGCCCAATAAACGTAATCATTAATAAATTTTTAATCGAACATAATTTAGAAAAGAAATATGATATTAATAAGCAACAAGAACTTCCACTAGAATCACCGGCAACAAGTGGCAATGCCAAGGTCGAGGCAAACACAGTAACATGATGAAGGTATCAGAGAAGGAACAGCTTGGCTGAACCTCCAACCCGGCACGGTGAACTCATCATCGGTACCCACAGAAGTCATGTTCGTCGATCCGGCCATGGAGGCCGGCCTTGACGCAGCCTTCGTCGCAGGGGGGGGCGCAGGCCTCTTTGGTGGCGCCGGGGGTGACCATGCACCGCTCGATCATGCAGAAGCAGAAGCACGAGTTGTCCACCGTCGTGTAGGAGACGGCGTCGACGGCAGCGACAGAGAGCACCATCACGCAGAGGAGAGCGACGGCGACGGCCTTGGTGCTTGCCATCTGGATCTTCTCTGTAGATGCTGCTGCTCCCCTTTGTCGAGCTGATGGATGGATGTGGGAGAGGGTTTGGGCTTGCATTTAAAGTGTGCATCGGAGGAGAGATTAAGTTGAACTGGTCCTCCGCCGATGCCCGGGAGCCTCCTCATGTGTTGGAGGACCACGACTTTGTCCTATAACTAAGGGGACACCTCAAGTTCTTTCTTCCTCTTTTAGATCCTCAAATCAGACGTGTGATTGCTTTCAATTAATTAGATAGGGAGATTGGAGTCCCATTTTCTTTTTTGAGAAAAGCTACAAGTTTTGAGTTTTTCTTTCTTAATTAGTCAAAACGATTTGATGTGGAACTAAAAGGGTTGCAATATTTTTTTTTAATTATTAAACTAAAACTATAATCATATTCAAAAACACTACGATTCGATATTAGTTTATTCAAACTCTCACATATCTAAATTATTTATCTTATTATATGTATTAATGTTTCACAAAATACTTTATTCGAAAATGTTAATGGGTAAGAGAATATAAATGTTTGGAATAATTAAGCGAAAGCATAAACTCTCTTCCAACTTTTCAAGAACAAAGAAATGAATAAAAGTTCCATAATTGCTTCATCATAGTTTAGTTGAAATGAAACCATAAAACCAAAACTGTGATCTGAGGTTAATTAGTTAATCGCGATCATAATCGATGTTATTATTTTCTATCTTCTGCAATTCTCGTGAATGTTTTATTGCTGGTGGGTGTTCGCGGTTGATGGTCTGTGGAAAGCGATGTCTCACTGCGGTGGGGTGGTCGGCGGTAGGTGGCGGAGGGAATCCGCGGCAGGTGGTGGGTGGGCGTGCAATCCCAAGTGGCCTTCCCACGGAATTGACATTTCATTTGATTAATCGAGTTAGCTCATAAGTGTATATCGAATGACACCACACTACAACTTTCAAGATCGACTACGTGAGTGCATACATCGATGTAGAGTATAGACACAGTCTATATAGAGAACTCATTGATGTTTCACAAAATACTTTATTTGAAAATGTTAAGTTATTTTGGATGAAAATTAAGGATATTTTGTAATATTTCAAGAAAAAGAGGATAAGTTTTTAAGTGATTTTGTCCAAAAACCTTTTTAAGGGTATTTTGCTATTTTTATTGAGGGAATGACTCTCTTTGAAAAATATAGAAATGAGGGATATGTAAAGAAAAATATAATAAGCCAATAAAGAATTTTTAAAACCCATGAAGACATATGTAAAGAGAATATATATATTTTGAGGCTGAATCCAAAAATGAAGTCTGAGTTGGGTAAGAGAATATAAATGTTTGGAATAATTAAGCGAAAGCATAAACTCTCTTCCAACTTTTCAAGAACAAAGAAATGAATAAAAGTTCCATAATTGCTTCATCATAGTTTAGTTGAAATGAAACCATAAAACCAAAACTGTGATCTGTGATCTGTGATCTGAGGTTAATTAGTTAATCGCGATCATAATCGATGTTATTATTTTCTATCTTCTGCAATTCTCGTGAATGTTTTATAGCTGGTGGGTGTTCGCGGTTGATGGTCTGTGGAAAGCGATGTCTCACTGCGGTGGGGTGGTCGGCGGTAGGTGGCGGAGGGAATCCGCGGCAGGTGGTGGGTGGGCGTGCAATCCCAAGTGGCCTTCCCACGGAATTGACATTTCATTTGATTAATCGAGTTAGCTCATAAGTGTATATCGAATGACACCACACTACAACTTTCAAGATCGACTACGTGAGTGCATACATCGATGTAGAGTATAGACACAGTCCATATAGAGAACTCTTAGAAAAGGTTTCTCTTTGATTTTTCTTATTAAGTATCTCTCATTTTTAGAATTTCTAAAATAATTTTATCTAATATCTAGATTTATTATTATTATTATGGATTGGTCCATAAGATAAACTAATTATTTCTACATTGTGTTACAATGTTTTCATTAATAATAGAAAATTACTATAACACAGTAAGTTATAATTTTTTTATAAATTTTATAAAAACACTATATGTATAATATTTATAATAATATTAGAAAAATATTATAATATAATATTTTTTATAGTATGACTCAACACTTTAATGTTAAAATAGACGGATTGTTATGGATTAATCCATAGAATAAAAAAAAGATAGGAAAAGAAGAGAAAAAAATGATAGATAGTTATGCGTATTTCAAGTATTGTACAAAGAAATCAAAGCTCACAATTATGAGTTTTTCTTGTTTTGAACATCCATCCTATATATTTGATGTTCTTGAATAATAATTTCTTGTGGAATGAAAGTATAATCAGGCTATCATTTAAATGACGTGAATCATAAATTTTATCAATTTTCTGTCTTATTACATGCAATCATATGCATATTTGGTGATCTAATCTCCAAATCTCAGCAAAACATATGTCGATCACAACAACAAAAGGGAAAAAAATCGTTCTGAGACAATGCACACAAGATCCATTCCTATGATTTGACACTAGAGACAGACCAACATGGCTCTGAATCAGATGTTCTCCTTGGAATCTTTGCCTTGTCTTGTCACGTCTCCTTCTCCGCCTTCCAATTCGTCAACACTATATGTATAATATTTATAATAATATTAGAAAAATATTATAATATAATATTTTTTATAGTATGACTCAACACTTTAATGTTAAAATAGACGGATTGTTATGGATTAATCCATAGAATAAAAAAAAGATAGGAAAAGAAGAGAAAAAAATGATAGATAGTTATGCGTATTTCAAGTATTGTACAAAGAAATCAAAGCTCACAATTATGAGTTTTTCTTGTTTTGAACATCCATCCTATATATTTGATGTTCTTGAATAATAATTTCTTGTGGAATGAAAGTATAATCAGGCTATCATTTAAATGACGTGAATCATAAATTTTATCAATTTTCTGTCTTATTACATGCAATCATATGCATATTTGGTGATCTAATCTCCAAATCTCAGCAAAACATATGTCGATCACAACAACAAAAGGGAAAAAAATCGTTCTGAGACAATGCACACAAGATCCATTCCTATGATTTGACACTAGAGACAGACCAACATGGCTCTGAATCAGATGTTCTCCTTGGAATCTTTGCCTTGTCTTGTCACGTCTCCTTCTCCGCCTTCCAATTCGTCAACGATGGGCTCAACCAGAGTGTCCACCTTCTCCACCACCTCGTCGACCTGCACGACATGAGAGATAAGCACCAACAAGTCAACTCTCACCAGGACGGAAGAAAAGTCGACGCAAACACTTAATCCCTAACATGTGCATCTCCCTTTGATCGAGCTACCAAATCCCATACTTGTATGGCGGTGAGATGAGAAACGAGGCAGGCAGTAGTACCTCCTCAAGGATGGTTTCTGCTAGCTTTGCTTCCTTGTCTACCACTTCGGCTATCTCTTCCACCTCCAAAGCTACCTGCTTCAGCTTTGTGTTCTCCGGCAGCGCCTCCGCTACTTCCATCGCTATCTTCTCCGTCACCTCGGCCACCTTCTCCACGATCCCCACTGCCGCCTTAGTCGTCTTCTTCACCTCACCTAACATCAGGTTCCGAGACCCACAGCTTAAGCACTACAAGCTCGACAAGTTTACGGCGCTGATCAGTTGCGCATCATCTCTACCTTCGATCTTTAAGAACCTTCTGTAGAACGGCACGGCCAGGATGACTGCGGCCCCCAAAACCCATCTCGCCCTGCAGACATCACACTCTCAGAAGGTGGAGAGGAGGAAAGGTTATTAGATGTCACAGCAACTAATGGTGTACGGCAGCAGCACCAGATGGGTATGTTGGGGTAGGGAAGACTTGGTAGATCTGGAGCTGCAGTCTTAGAATTCTTCTTCCTACGTCAGTGAAATCATGCAACCATTTAGCAAAGATTCATTCGTAAGAAAGAAAGAGAGAGGGAGACAGAGAGAGTACTGTGCATCTTCTTGGCTTGGCGACGAAGCGTCGTCGCCAGCGGGGCCTGGGGATTGAGCGGCCGCCCGAAGAAAAAGAAGCCGTCGGTGTGGACGGACGGACGTGGAGATCCCGACGAAACGGCAAGGAAGAAGAGCGAGGCGGCGGTAGATGGAGAACTGGGGGCTTGAGGGCATGCGAGAGAGAAGCGACCGAGCCATTACTGCACACTGATCTGATCACTTCCTTCCTTCCTTCTTTCCTTACAAGAAGAGGTCAATGATTGATGGTGGAGGAGGTGGTGGTGGTGGTGCCCTACACGCTAAGGAACTCGATCACACACATATATACATATATACACTCATAGGTACAATGAGGGTAGAAGTTTATGAACAAGAATGAAAAAGGTGGCAAATAGCACGGTTGACCAAATAGGAGCAGAAGGTGTCTTTTTATGGAGCTATTGATTGCTACTGCTTTGTTTTCTCTTCACATGCATTTCACGTGGGGAAGTCACTTCAATTGCGTTTAGTGTTTTTTCTCCCAAGAAATAAAATAATTTAATTAAAATATTTTATTTTCAAGGTGAAGTCGTCTTCGTTGGACGCCTAGTGGCCAATCTCATTGTCCAATAGATCATAGGTTTCCTTTTCGTTCTTTAGTATTGAAGCAAATGATTCCAATAGATCATAGGAAATCATCTCATCATGCTTGCCATCTCACGCTGATCTGTGAAAAGTATGTAGCCTTTTTGAAGCTCCCAATCCTTCTCTTCTCTCTCCGTCCTATTACAGGCTGTTGGTTGAGTTGACATAGCCATGGAGACATCCTCACGTCCTCAAAATGAAAGAGAAGAGTTCACATGGATGTGATGTGATGTTGATAAACGACGAGCCCCTCTTTATCCTATTTCATGGCCCCATTCAGTAAGTGTGATGTCCTCAGTATGATCATAATAGATATTGCATGGATCATAACCATCATTATAATATCTCTCAACATCACCATCAGGGAATTCAATTCTGAGCTTGATAAATGCCAACACAAAGCATGTACGGCTGAGCAAATAAGACAGGAGAAACATCATGTTAGGTGTGATTCTTCCTCGTGATAGCATCAACAAAGTTATCAGAATCGGATCGATCAACTGGACCTGATGTCAAAAGATGTGTGATTACTGCCCAAGTAGAATATAATCTATGGTAATTTTCACTAACAAAAAAAAAGAAGAAAAGGTTTTCACCTACTGGTGATACGATCGATGTCCTTTTCGCTTCCTAAACTTAGTGATTGATATCAAACATATTAATCCATGGTAATATCTGCTTCCAAGTCCCTGCTACGGTCTTTGCTTCATGGTTTACTGGAAGTAGCCAATTTCTCCATGCGTGCGCTGGCGTTTTTGGCCTGCAGATTAGACAACCGGCGCACTTGGGAATCAACTACAATACGAGAATTAGGGAAGACGATGAGAACTAAGAACTGTCTCCGCAGTCTCACCTCCTCATCCCAATCACATCTGATGGTCATAATGGCTAAGATCAGCGTCTGGACTGCAGTTCCACCGATCATTCCAGCCCAAATTCCCTGCATTGTAAGTTTTGGTCGGTCAAAGTCAACAAATCTTCAAGAAGCAATTATTCTTTCTTAAATTAGATGAATAATGACCATATAAGAAAATACATAGCAGAATAAGCTTATCGAAATTATGCTTTCTTTACCAACTAAAATAAATCAGGAGGTTACCCATTATATAGCAGCTCCAAAAGAAAGAAAAAAAAGAAGGAAAAGATGCACATGATACTGATTGGCTATATATATATATATAGGAGAATTCGTCAGTATGAAAAGAAAATTTCAGAGTTCAAAAAAAAAAACATAAATAAAAAAATAGTTAAGGTGCTCCTTGCCTACATAGATGTAAAAAACTATAAATTTCCCTGAGCTAGTCTATACATGTCCCTTTATACAATCTCTCATGTAAATTTTAAATATTTTTTCTTATCTTTTCTCTCATCCTCTCTATATTTACTAGAAAGAAATTTAGAAGCACTCGAAATATATTCTTTGTTCTCCTCCTTACCATAACCTTGAGATATATAAGGCACTTATAGAACAATCAAATCTTAATTGTTAAGTTTTTAGTTTCATACTTGAATTCCTTGTGATCTAAGCTTCAATATTGAATTATTTTCCAGTAACTTGGTTTCTATTTGGACTCCATAAATACTTGTCGGCTTTAATAATATATACTTTTTAAAATTTATCTAAAATGGGGACCCTTCTTTAAAATTATCCTAGTTGCAAAAATTGTGGCCAACTAAATGAATATAACAGAGAACTTTGTTGACTCTCATAGTTTTCTTTTTTTCGTTTTCTTTTGTAAGGCTTCAGACAACAAGTCACTTCTTTACTTCCAAAGTGTACTCTCTTTTCACTATGTAATGTATCGACTAAAGCTCGATATGAAGTAGCGTGCATGGAAATAAGCAAAACATACCAGAACGCCAAGTTTGAAGACCCATCCCATGAGAATTCCAGCAGGAATTCCAACAAGGTAGTATGTTCCTATGTTAACATATGCCACCAGAGCCTGCCACCCTGACCCAACAGCAACACCTGCAGAAGACTAAGTGTGGTTAGAATGTTTCTGATGTTGAATAACTAGCAAATTTGTTTAACGTTGAGGTCAGCTAAGCTGAAGAATCACAAGAAGGATCAAACTAAGATATCAGAACAGGGGAGAGTGCTCACCGGAAAGAACAGGTTGGACGCTGTTGAGGAGAACCGTGAGCGCCAGTAGAAGGGACAGTTCGTCGACGGCTTCGATCACAACCGAACTGGATGAGTAGATGAGGGCGAACTTATCATGGAGCACCAAGACCAGCAAGCAGAAGAAGAGGCCGATCACAGCAGAAGTAGCCACGGATACAATGGTGGCGAACCTCGCAGCTTTGCCATTGCCAGCTCCGAGCTCATTGGCCACCCGCACTCTAATATATCAGAAAAACCAACGAAAACAAGCATCAACGGTTTGAACTATTGTAATACAAGTGACTATCCAATCTATTACTGCAGTTAATAGTTGATATCACCACTATTTTTCGTTAATCGATCGAGACAAGTCATGCAGAACTCGTTCGGATGTGACAAACGTCTATTAAAAATGTCACATCAACTATTGAAGATGACCACTAATCAACCGGACATACCTCAATCTAAAGAGAATATTTTCTTATTAAGCTACTTAACATCTTGCAAATGACTATTATTACAAAATCAATATTATAAAAATTTGGTCTTTCTAGATATTTTTCATTCCAAATAATTCTAACATTTAAACTTTTTTTAGTTATTTTTCGTCTATAATGAGGCAAAAATAGCTTTGGCGGACACAATCCTGGCACAACCTTTTACATATTCTAGACAAAACATGAGATATGAAATATGAATATTTTGCAGATTGTAATGAAATTTTCCTCATGATTAATCAAACATTTTCTCTTATATATATAAAAAAGAAATGATAGATAATTTCACAAGATCGAGTTAACCACGAAGACTGATCATATCAACAGTGGAGACAAAGAGTACATAATTCTCAAATCATAATTGAATCATAATTTTGACAATATATTTACTATCCTACTGTCAAATCAATTATTTAGATACTTCAAATGCATTTTGCACCTGCATATTGTATAATTTTTCTTCCACAAACTCGACAACAAAGCACTAATTAGTGGTCTTCATTACTTGAGTAATCTAATTCGAGTACTATTAACATTTATAAGATTATTAACTAATATACATTAAATCAGTAATTAATCAAAATTCATTAATCTTTTTACGTAAACTTAGCGAACAAATAGTGTCTCCGCTAACCTCACAATAGACATGCTCGAGAAATGAGGTTAAGTCTCCAGGAAAGGTAGACACCATACAATAGATGTCCAGTTTGGGCGAAAGATTTATGTGGAACCCAATCCATCTGATGCATAACATATAATCCATATGACAAGTGCCGTAGTGCACTCCGGAACTAAATGATGGGTTCAGAAATGTCCCCATATCTGCAGCAGGTGACTGGCCACAGGACAACAACGTAGCAGATAAAACCAACGCTGTTGCCTGCATCAACGATGGTCCAGGGGACGCTGGCAACGGATGTATGCTGTGAATAAAACAAGCTACTGTCTTAAATAACATTTATTGGTTGATCAAGACCTACTGTCACATTGTGAATTATTTTGAGTTGTCTCTTTCTTCCTCCCACTTTTTTTCGACTTTCTTGACATGGACAGTACTTTTCTACTTCTCTTTTTGGAGGAGATTAAAGCTGAAAAAAGTTGTCCAGAAAGCGAGATGCAAAGGAAACTATATTAGAACAATAATATAAAAAATTATCTAAAGTGTAACCATTTTTTTAAATAGAATAAAAGTATTAAGAAAGTATAATTTAAAAACATCAAAACTATCTTAAAGTCAAAGAACATAACCTCGATATACGTTTTAATTATTTCGAACTTTATCAGCAAACTGAAGAAATCAATAAATAAATAATAAATGATCTTGAGGTTTAGGGTGTATGATTGTTGCAATCACTTTCAAACAAAGTAGCTTCCCTTCACTCTTTTGAGGAAGTTAAAGCTGGAAAATTAATACATAAAGCAAGATGAAAAGGAAACTGTATTATAACAGTAATATAAAAAAAAAATCTAAATTTTGGTAGAATTATTTTTAAAATAAAATAAAATTTTAAGAAAATATACTCCAAAAGTTGTTGGTTAAAGAACTTATCTTAAGAACAGCAAAACAAAGAAAATAAACAAGGAAATAAATAAGAAATGATCCTGCAAAAGAAAAGCAGGCATACATGACGGTTGTAGACTTTTTTTGTTGATTTCTTATTTTTCTTTTTAAATGACATTTAAGCCTTCATTTAATGGCAATAAATAAAAAAAATCATTCCATAAAAAATAACTAATGCAATTAAAATTTAAATGATAAGAAAGCAAATGGAGGGATAAGGAAAAAGAAGAAATATTTGGAGTGTTTTCTTCTCAAACCAAAACAATTTTGAGGGGTGCGTGTAATTTTTGACGTACCCGGTGCCAGCAAAGAATGCCAAAGGAATCATCAACTCCCATCCGTTCAAGCTCATGCTGTTGAACAAGAATTATGAAGCAGGTCAAGTCCCTAGTTGTTTCAAGATCCACTGTGAACATTATTAGTTTTTTGACCAGCAGACAAAGACATAACTAATACTTGCAAGGCTCAGACAGCTTACCAAATAGAGATGGCATCCACAGCGATCTCAGCGTTCTTTAGATACCCCGTCATCAAGATCAGTACTCTATAGTACCAGTTCTCCAAGCTGTGGTCACGACAAATTTAAAGAAGCTTTTTTTAGTTGCAAGTTCTTGAAAGGCAAGTAAATGAAGAAAAAATCAGTGAGAAGAACATATCCGGGTACACTAAGCATATATATCACCATTAAAGATGAGTGATCTTGGATGATTTCGAAGTTGGACACTAAGGGAAGGGACTAACCATAGCATGACACCAGAAGCAGCCGAAAGCTTTATGAACTCCCACAGGCCCCCAAAGGCTTCCATGGAGAAGCCCTTCCATGTGTCGGGGCAGCTTCCGCATGCGATATACCCAAAGAGGCAGAAAATACCAACCCACCACGAGAAGTTTAGGGTGAATACAGTTCCAATTAGGCCAAATTGCAGCTTCGAAACGAAGAGCCAAGTAACGAGCAGGTGGACGACAAGGCACACTGCTGAAACTATGACGATGATCGAGTTCTTGAGCTGGCACTGCAAGAATCGTTGGAGGGGGAAGAGGAAGACGAAGGAGAAGTGCAGCGGAATGAACCACATCGACACTTGTCCGGCTTGCACCGCCAGTTCGGGCGGCTGCCCGATGAGCATCAGGATGGGGGTGGCAAAGAAGTAAATCGGGAGCAAGAGGACCGCACACAGGAAGAGCACAATGCATGATCGCTGCAGGTACACCCCTAGCATATGGTACTTCTTAGCGCCGAAAGCCTGCCCACATAGTGTCTCCAATGCGCTCGCCATTCCAAGCTGCAATTGATGATTGCAATCAGTTTCCAACAGTCGGAAGAACTTCGAATCGTAAAATTGGGGGAAGTAATTCCATCAAACATTACGATATTAACATGACATCTTAATCAGTCGATTAATCGATCCTTCTTCGTTCTTCTGAGAAAAAAAATAAAGGAATGTCGGATTCAACTTAATATAGCAAAAACGCTTTTTTCCCCTCATTTAACTGAAGATAATTTGATCATAGCATTGTCCCCTAAGACATGCTTCTCCATCGGATGCCACAGCTCAAGACGATTACTGAACATGACGGAAAGGGAATTTGTAGGCTTCCAAGCAAATCGAGCAACTACATATCCTCTTCCCAGACCTAAAGGATTGGGGAAAAGTTCAGAGAGACGGGAAACGGTTAATACCATTAGGCCGAAGCTGAATCCAACGACGACGGTGTTGGCGATGGAGATGGATGCGAGCTCGAGGTCGCCGAGGTGGCCGGCGAAGGCCTGGGTGATGACGTTCAAACTGTAGATTACCACCCTGCCAAAGATCGCCGGGCCTACGATCCTCCATAGCTTCCTGGACTCGATCCAAGACCTCCTCACCAACCCCGTCCCCGACTCTTCCTCCTCTTTGACTTCCCCTTGGAGAAGGGCAATCCTCTCCTCTCCATTCCCCATCACCCCCGTCTCTGTTCCCCTCCGTTTCCTTCCTCTGCCGTGGAGGGGCAACGGATAAAGACGCACGAGACGGGTAACACTACTGTTGGCCCTGTTCAGTTGTTATATTCCCATGCGAAGGCAGCATGATTGACGTGGTTGACGGACATCCGCTTATCATATTAGTTATTGCGCAATGCGATCTCTCCACGTGGCATTATTTCACTGGCTCTAATATCGGGCCCCACCTTTCACTGCATTGAGCCATATAAACCATGCGACGACAGCATGATTGACGTGGTCTACAGACATCCATTTATCATGTCAGTGCTTCCGCAATGCGATGGTGCCACGTGGCGTGATACTACCGGTACTAAATAGCGGGCCCCGCTCATTTCACCGTATTGGGCCACATATAACAAACAAGTGGCTCAAATGCTCGCTCCATTGGGCCCGATTGCTTGAGATGTGATGATGATTGGTTCAGTAAAAGGTAGGGGCCACTGTTTGTGCCCAATCACAGGGCATGTAAGTGACCGCATTTGGGTACGATATTGGGTTCAGTCATTTGCACACATCTGGTCAATCGAAACACTTTAGAATTATTTAAGGAATATATTTTCGCATTAAGATTCGCATTCCGTTTGTAACTGATTATGATTGCAAAACAATTACTATATAATATGGTCTCAATCCTGAGAACATGATAGGGAACTCCAGATTGGTCATCCTAATAACCAACTTAGTAATGCTTTGGTTTGGCCCTACCGAGATACGAGGCGCATTCGGTTGATGATAAGAGTTCTACCTTGTACAAATAGTCAGGACATGATATATGAGAACTGATCAAGAATATTATTTATATATACTTCTCTAGGTATGTTTTTAATTGGAACCTAGTAAATTAAGACCAAACACTTTCGCTTATTAAAATGTTTATTTGCTTTCAGCTAAGAGATACGATCTTAAATGGCCGAAAGGGTGTTGTTGGACTTAATTTTTGACTTTGATAATAATTTTTACTTCATCAAGTTGATCGTATCATGATTAGCTCCAATCAAGAGTAGGTGTTTTGGATCAGATCCAGATCCGATCCAATTAAGAGTGTTGGATCCTTTTCCAATTAGCTAATCTACGATCTCGATGAATCGTTGAACTCAACATGCGGATCCGGTTAGGCTAAATGGGTTCGGATCTGGGTCGAGTCGGGTTGGATCCAAAACAAACGGGCCCGTTGTGGGTCGTTCGTTGGTAACACAATGCCCACCGCCACTGGAACCGTAACCTTCGCATCGCGTCAAGCCAACGCCACCGCGGTCCCATTAAAAGCCCCCCCCCCCCCCCATCTGCCATTCTCTCTCTCTCTCGGACTCTCGCTCGCTCCCAAAACCCCTCGGCCCCAAATATACATCGCCCGTTCCTCTTCTAGGGTTTCCGATCCATCTTCCATCGCCTCGATTATAGGGTTCCGCCTCGGGGATCGCCGTTTCTTGGATCGCCGCCCTCCGAATCCCCACCCCCCCCATGTGCCAAGAAGAAGAAGAAGAAGCGGCGTCGCGGTTCTTGTTGTTGTCGGTGACACTGGGAATCGATCTCCGTTGCTGGTGTGCATAGCGGGGAAATGAGGAGGAAGAGAAAGGAAATTAGGTCGTCGGAGAATGTTGGATTCTACCTGTCCAATGATTTTGACAAGGCGCGCCAGATCAAGAAGAAGTGCAGCGAGCACTGGAAGGTTTGCCCTGCGGAAAAGGTGGGATCCTGCAGCCGTGGGGATGAGAAGGTCGGATCTTGCGGCGGCGGAACGGCCGCTGGAGTTGTCATGACCGCTCCTGCATCCGGGAGATCGGCGGCTGATTCCCCTGGTCGCGGCCTAAAGAGGAAGCTGGGGTGCGTCGAATCTGCAACCAGGATCGGACGGAAGAAGAAACTGGAGAATGAGTACGTTCTTGGACGCCAGATCGGGAAAGGGAGATTTGGGTCTGTGCGGTTGTGCTGGAGCAAGGTCAATGGTGAGGAATTTGCGTGCAAGACGCTGCTTAAGAATGGTGAGGAGACGGTGCACCGTGAGGTGGAGATCATGCAGCATGTATCTGGTCACCCGGGCATTGTGACCCTAAAGGCCGTATTTGAAGATTCCAAAAGCTTCCATCTCGTTATGGAGCTATGCTCTGGGGGCCGGTTGATGGACCTGATGGTCAAGGAAGGAAGGTATTCGGAGTGCAGAGCCGCAATTTTGATGAAGGAGTTAATTTTGGTCATCAAGTATTGCCATGAAATGGGTGTGGTTCATCGTGATATTAAGCCAGAGAATATTCTTCTCACCACCTCAGGGAAGATGAAGCTTTCAGACTTTGGATTGGCAGTCCGGGTTGCATGCGGTAATCTTTCTCTTGTCTTATTAAAGTTATTTTGTATGTTCTGTGTATTCAAGATATGCTATTCTTGGCAACATATACAGGAGCATCTTAAACTAGTTATATCCCTTCCTATCAGAGTACCATATTTATCAGAATTCCTTGTTGATCTTGATGTTTGGATGTTCCTCTGTCTTTCAAAGTTGTAGGTTTAGAAAACAAAAGAAAGTGTCATCCAGTATACTATACTCTTCTCTGCTGGATGACTTTATTTTGGACGGTGACTTCATGACTTGTCTTTGTAGCCATGGTTTTTAATCTTGTTCTTTTATGGACAATATCTTTTCTATTTGGCTCCTTTTGTTGTCACCTGTATAGCTGTTTGTTTCAACACAGTCGCCCTTCTATACATCCCTCTAAGGTATTCATGGTTAGGATGCTGAGGCTGGATACTGTCGGTATCTGACAGCTATCCAGATTTTCTTTGGATGCTTGCTACTTTGGTATCAAGGCACTTGAAAATATTTATCTTGCTAAGATCACCGGTGCTAGCAATCAGACATCAAGATAGTGGTTGACTGTCTCATATTTCATTTTAAAATTGGTTCGGAGTTATTGCACAAAATGCTCTCATTGGTAGTTGAAAGGAATTTATCACTTTGGCGGTTGATTCCTAAATGATAAGAGTTACTTTAATTTTTCCTTTTTATTTCCAATATAAACTTGCTTAATGACAATTCTTGTATTAGCCTTAACCTTTTGGTTGTTGTTTTTGTTTTCAGTGGACTAGACAAGCAACTGCAGAAATTTTCCTCTGGAAATTTTATTAAAAACATCAGTTGGTCTTCTAATTATGTCACCAAGGAGATTCTTAACGTTCCATGGTGAATTCTGTGTTGTTGACTGCAATCTTACAGATTGCGATGAGTGTATTGCTGGCGGATTTTTGCCTCTGGTCGAGCATCAGATGGTAATTGCTAGCTACTGGCATGTCATCCAATGGTTGTCAGTGGATTGGTAGCAGAAAATCCTTGGCTATCTACAGATAGCCGACAGGATAATCAACCTGTGGTTTGATTTGTTAGCGAGGTTGACAGGCTGTTGTTTAGGGAATTCTGGTCGGTTGTTGGACACACCGAGTTCTGATAGGAGCCATAATGCTTCAAGATGAATACTGTAGGAGGATTGTTAACACATATATGGTTCATTGTTAGTTACTCCAACATCAAGGAAGACATTGTTGAATTTTTTTTAATCATATTAGAAATGATTTGAAATCATATTTAGCATAACAATCGAATATTTGTTTCAGTTATTTGCTACAGGCTAGTATGTTTTTACAATGATCTTTTAGAAATTAGGATCTTTAGGTAATTCAAGAGGAAGAAGTTAGAAAATATCCAGGCAGGGAAATAGTCCAATTATATAATTTTTTTCATGTGGCATTAGACATATTGCTCTTGTGGTAGCATGAGCACTTCGATTTATTAACTCAATTTGGTGCTTTTTGTGGTACATCAGATCAATGTAGTCATCATAGTTTCTCTCGGTGTAATTTAGCCTCTAGCCTCTAAGAACATTGGTTGGAGTATGAAGGATAACTTTTGTAGATCTTGATCTCTTGATTGCACTAATCATTCACATTGTTATGCAGTGGAGTTTATGGTCAAGGTTTTGGTATAGTTTGAATCGTCTTTGGGTCAGTGAGTTATGTTTAGTCTAGGTTTTGTTATCTTGATAGTGATTTACATGAAATCTCCAATATTTTGATTTTTGACTGCTACAAAATCAACAATTGTAGTAGTTTAGGAGCGGAAAATGATTTGCCATGCCCTTCCTGTATAGTTCAGTAGCTTTTATCAGTAGAATCTAAAAAGGTTCAGATCAAAGACTGGTGTGCTAGTCATCATGGATCAGCACATGTCATGTCAAAAGGTTTGTGTCATTTGTTGAGCAGTGTTGACATCGTTAACAAATGGCTAGGCCAATTTGTGGATTACGCTGGCCAGCAGGAGCATGCCAACTAGTACAACAAGGTGTAGTTTTGTGCCAGAATTGTTCTGTCACGTCTTTTTGCCATGATACAATTGGAATTCTTATTTTGATGATGATCAACCTATTGGTGGTTGATTCTAATGTTCTTTCCATGATCGTAAGCCTTATGTCTAAATGAATGATTTTGATGATGTGATCAATTGTGTCTGTTGCACAAGCTTGGAAGATCAATTTTGATTGGTGAACATGATTGAGGAGCTTCAAAGATTATGTCAACAAGTAGGAATGCCAAAGAATCAAGTTTAACATGTTGTGGATTGTTTACATTAGATTTTGATTTTTGAGGCATTGAGATTTCTTCATCATAGATTCTTTCTTAATCCTTTGTGCAATATTTTGAGTGCTTAGCTTAGAAAATGCTTTATTTGCTTCAATTTATTCTTCTTAGATGTCCTAAGAAAGTTGGATCCGAATCTGTTGGGTCATGTATGCAATTAGCTTCGTGGATTACCTTGTCAAAGCACGCTGCTTGTACTGAGTTGATGTCGGTCAACCCAAGTCCTAATACATCGTACTGTACTATGCTGGTAATATGATTGGCTTCTACTAGTTGATATTGGTTTTATGTTGATCAATTCATTCCAGCCTGTTCAAGAATGAAATTGGTACTTATACATGATAAAATGACAATTGGTGCTTGATTTGGTATGTGTTTTGTCATGTAGATGTTGTGCTTCATCTAGTATGTGTTGGCACCTTTCAAGTTGGAATTTATGATCAAATCAGGAATGACCAAAGAGTACTGTTGGATTCAGATACAAGACACCAAAATTAATATACAAGTGTAATTGTCATGCTTTAAATTCCACCAACTAAATCATGAATCTCTAGCCTCTTATCATCCATAGATGCTTCTGTCACCAGTCTTCTCTATCATCTTGTTTGTTGCTTGGCAGTGGCGGTCCAGCCTGCTCTTTTATTTTCAACATTGTTGGGGAATATTGGGTGAAGATGCAGTATTCAAGTATATTTTTTTCCGGTGGTTTCATTTTCAAGATCAGTTTTTTTACACTATTGCAATTGGATTTCTGCATTTGCCTTTGAATGGCTTTTACCAACTTCACCATATTGTTGTTGGTGTATATTCCATGCCACTAGTGTCTTGGTTGATCTGTCTACAAAACGCAACAATAAGTAACTATACTTCAGGTCAAATTTACTCAGTTTGAAACCAATAATTTTCTTCCTGGAAAATTATTTGTATTTGTTTGCAGGATTTTAGGTGCCCCTGCAGTCTGCAATAAGAACTCAGCTTGGAGAGACTGTTCGGGTTTACCTATCTTATTAGTTGTTTTTGGTTAAAAAATATGGTTTTTAGATGTTGGCAGGTATTATGACCAATTAGATCTTTTCTCGATATACCTGGATTTACCTGTTTGTTAGCTGCAGCATGTGCTCATGCTTTTGGCTTTCTCTAATTATTTTAATGCAATTTCTAGGGTAAGAATGGCCCATCATGTGTTGTTTGATGTGGGCTTTGTCATGTCATTTGGTGATTTTCCAATTTTGTTCATGACAGGTCAGAAGTTGTCTGGTGTTGCTGGAAGCCCAGCATATGTAGCACCAGAAGTTCTCTTGGGGGACTATTCTGAGAAAGTAGATATTTGGGCAGCCGGTGTTCTCCTCCACTTGCTGCTGGTTGGTGGGCTACCATTCAATGGTGGATCTTTGGAAGCTGTCTTTGAGGCAATTAAAAAGACCGAGCTTGATTTTACATGTGGGGTGTGGGAGTCAATATCGGAGCTAGCACGGGACCTGCTTAGTAGGATGCTGACTCGGGATGTCTCAAAAAGGATCACGACTGATGAAATTTTAAGTGAGTTAAAAATTTCTCCCCAATTTGTTTGTTCTTGTTACTCATTCGGAATGAGCCTGATCAGTAACTCTGATTTCAGATCACTCGTGGATTTTATTCTATACAAAATGCCCATCCGAGGTGATGCGAAGAAAATCTGTAAGAAAAAACATTAAACCCATAATCAATGTCGAGAGAATTGCTGCAGCCATCAGCAGCACTCTGTCTACAGAGAGTTCAAGTTCAAAGTCCGACGAGCAGGATGGCTGTTGCTTTGTCGATGCTCTCGCAGCTGCCATGTCACGTGTTTCAATCTCTGAGACGAAGCGTACCAGGCTGTGCGGCCCTGTGAGTCCAATCCAGCAGCAGTGCTCTTCTAACATGGAATCTAACCTCTGTACAGCATTCTGACTCTGGTATATACTGATCTCCTCCATGGTTTTGATTACTGAACTAAATAACCACGAGCTACTCAATGGCGGCACGACAACTTATTTGTCTCACTGATCCTTACCTCTAGGTATTCAGTGTGGTCTCACAGTCTTGGATTACCATGTTCAATTGTATCATAAACTTGGAACTTTGCGTTGTAAAATGACTGACATCAACTCCGTGACTTGTGGAAAGTATTTTTTCGGCAGCTTCATTATGTCGATATTTTTCATGATCAGAGTGATGTAAATATGATATGTTCATCAGCTGATTTAGGTATCAGATTTGGAAAAAAAATCTTGGAATGTGAATATTCACTTCGTTAGGTAAAAATGTTCATTCCTTTGCTTTTGTGAATACTCTGAATTGACTTGACATGCTCCTGCATGAAACAATGAAGATGCTGCTCATCGCTTCTTGTTCATGTATGCTTTGCCTCTATATTGATTGGGCATAATGATGTTACATGAAACGATCAAAATATATAGCAGCCAAGTCAAACCTGGTTGATTGGGTCAAATTATCAAGATATATAGACACCACTTCAATAGCAGATGCTCATAGGAGTTCATGATTCACTGCTCGCATGGGCATCGAGTAATAAAGGTGATTGGCTTGCATCATGTACTTGGACTTGGTTCTTGCGTGCTTATACATTTGGCCAGAGTTCTTTTTTATTGGATTTAAAACTTCATCAAATAAGTTACTAAATCGAGGTATTATATATACATAGGACTAACATGGAAACATGCCACCTCAGTGAAGATGCTGATTAGATTAACTGATAAAGATTTTGATAGATTATCATAAAATTCTAAAGTCCATGACTTACCTTAAAAAAAAACACTTTGGGAAGAGTTTTTGGACTGACTACATCATTGTGTCCCAATACCAAACATCCAAAACAAGTCAATTTGCTGGTAGAACACAACAAACAGATCTACAGGGGTTTGCCATGAATGAATATTTTTACACACTCAAAATATCTGAATCTGCAACCATATACTGTCATGCTCTTCAGAAGCTACCATAACATCAAGCACCCACTGCCTCCTATCACTTTCATTTAGATCTTATAAGTTATATGATACAATTGAACATGGTGATCCAATACCATGAGACCACACTGAATACCTGATACTGCTGCTTGTCGGGATCAGTGAGACAAATAAGTTGTCGTGCCGCCATTGAGTAGCTCGTGGTTATTTAGTTCATAATGAAGCTGCCGAAAAAATACTTTCCACAAGTCACGGAGTTGATGTCAGTCATTTTACAACGCAAAGTTCCAAGTTTATGATACAATTGAACATGGTAATCCAAGACTGTGAGACCACACTGAATACCTAGAGGTAAGGATCAGTGAGACAAATAAGTTGTCGTGCCGCCATTGAGTAGCTCGTGGTTATTTAGTTCAGTAATCAAAACCATGGAGGAGATCAGTATATACCAGAGTCAGAATGCTGTACAGAGGTTAGATTCCATGTTAGAAGAGCACTGCTGCTGGATTGGACTCACAGGGCCGCACAGCCTGGTGCGCTTCGTCTCAGAGATTGAAACACGTGACATGGCAGCTGCGAGAGCATCGACAAAGCAACAGCCATCCTGCTCGTCGGACTTTGAACTTGAACTCTCTGTAGACAGAGTGCTGCTGATGGCTGCAGCAATTCTCTCGACATTGATTATGGGTTTAATGTTTTTTCTTACAGATTTTCTTCGCATCACCTCGGATGGGCATTTTGTATAGAATAAAATCCACGAGTGATCTGAAATCAGAGTTACTGATCAGGCTCATTCCGAATGAGTAACAAGAACAAACAAATTGGGGAGAAATTTTTAACTCACTTAAAATTTCATCAGTCGTGATCCTTTTTGAGACATCCCGAGTCAGCATCCTACTAAGCAGGTCCCGTGCTAGCTCCGATATTGACTCCCACACCCCACATGTAAAATCAAGCTCGGTCTTTTTAATTGCCTCAAAGACAGCTTCCAAAGATCCACCATTGAATGGTAGCCCACCAACCAGCAGCAAGTGGAGGAGAACACCGGCTGCCCAAATATCTACTTTCTCAGAATAGTCCCCCAAGAGAACTTCTGGTGCTACATATGCTGGGCTTCCAGCAACACCAGACAACTTCTGACCTGTCATGAACAAAATTGGAAAATCATCAAATGACATGACAAAGCCCACATCAAACAACACATGATGGGCCATTCTTACCCTAGAAATTGCATTAAAAATATTAGAGAAAACCAAAAGCATGAGCACATGCAGCTGCTAAGCCCAACAGAAATTTATTGTGTTAATATTTTGTTAATTTCTTAATCGAAATCCATATACCCTATGTTTAACTCCAACAAACACACACAATAAATCTACATGATGTACTCAAAAGACAATGCTACAGGGGTTTCCCATGAATAGTTTTTACACACTAAAAATCTCTGAATCTGCAACATATTGTCATGGTAATCTCTTCAGAAGTTACCATGAGATCATGCACTCACTGCCTCTTATCACTCTGGCAACATCATGCTTGCAGCAGTAGTAATCAAAATGTTTGTGAGCACAATCTCACATCAATGCAATGACAGCATATATCTAGCAGCTGCAACTCCAGTCTCCAACCTGCAGCACCTGAAGTCAGTACCTCAACCTGGTCTCATGCATCCAAACACCTTGCTTGTACCAACATGCCCCCACATAGGGCTCATAACAGTGTCACTTGCAACCCTTCTTTGTCAACAAAGCCATGACATCCTCATCCAAGAAATCATGGATAGCAACTGTAGACCCAGATATCAATCTTCTCCGGTTTGCTAAACCCTCAGCGAAGGCAGCCACTATGCCTCCCTTGAAGCATAATCACAAAGCTAGGAAGGATGAAGACAAACGAGCAATTGCCACCAACTTGTCGGGCGTGCATGCACAAAACCATGGGTCAAAAGGAAAGGCTCTCGGTCACCCCTTGTGACGATTAGGAATCCTTGCTACTCACACAAACAAACCATAGTTATGCTTTGTTGGACCATGAAATCCCTTTAGTTCACCCACCATCAAAGCACAGACATAACTGTGATCATAAAGTACCGATTCAGACATTCAGTTATTGGATCTGTGTGGAGAGAGCTAGCTTTTTGGCTTCTGCTTTTGTCACCTTTTCATTGATCTTGAAGAAAGAGGGTTATAATTATGGAACTGGCACTGCTATTTTTGTTGCTAATTAGAGTCTGAAACTAAATTATGTGCCTATAGAACAAATGCTACCATGTAGCAGCACCTAAATCTTTGGCTTTCAGCTTGAGCGACTTGACATAGCAAATAGCCTCATCAATGACGGTTGCGGCATCCTTTCCCTCTCCACCTGGGATGATCCTTCTGAGAGCACTGACTATTTCTAATATCCTCTCCCTTTTCAACCGCTTGCGATCCTGGTCTTCTCCTCTCACACAGCTCGAGTCGCCACCTTCAATCCTATGTTTGTTAAAATCCAAATCAGAATTGTCTCCATGGTGGCCTCCTGATGTTGCCGTGTCCAAAAGCAAAGCATCAGGTTCATCCTCATCAAGTCGCTTTCTCTTGACTGGGAAGATAGAGCTAGCTACCTCGGACGAACTTCCTGTCATTGGCCCAATTGGCGAATGTCCTGTACTGGCATCCTCCTCCTCCCTGCTGTCATCATCATCAGAGTCAGAATATAAAAGAGCATCAATTTCCTCAGAATCTTCATGCATCTCCTCCACTTCATGTCCAATGTGAACAGTTTCATTGCTTCCCTGAACGTCCAGACTTTCATTTGCATGATTAAGAGTCCGATATGGGTGTAATGAAGAGCTTAAATCTTCATGCATCTCCTCGACTTCATGTCCAATGTGAACAGTTTCATTGCTTCCCTGAACGTCCAGACTTTCATTCGCATGATTAAGAGTCTGATATGGGTGTAATGAAGAGCTTAAATCTAAGCCTGTTCGTTCCCACGACTGATTAAGAACTGGCAATCTCTTCGTATATCCACCAAAGTCTGGTGGAACAAACATGGGAATTGCAGAAAAATTTATAGATGATGCCATCTCAAAGGATTTGTGTGCTTGAATCTCTGGGAACATTATGGTGGTATTACTGGGGACGACACAGCCACAATGGTTAAGGAAGGTAGGGAAAACCATCAGTGGGTTGTTCTGTCGCCCAATGTTGGCCTCCATGAGATCAGTAGCAGAGTTTAAGCTACTAAACCGCTGCATTTGATGTGGAAAATTGAGCCAAGGATTGAGGTTTTTCTTCATCCCCACAAAGCAAACACCTGAAGCACCAACAACACCTCATTTGGTCAAATGCCCCTTTCAATCACATAAGCTGCCTATAGCGCATCAGAAAACATAAAAAGGACTGCAAATAATTTACCAGCGCAATCAGCAAAGAACAAATGTTACCCCCACGATATGATTAGCCACCAATATCTGCGGAATCGCAGCTATACTGAATAAGAAGATAAACAGAAGCTAATCTACGTGACCGGCTTGAGGAGGTGGCGGAAGTACTCTGCCTGCACGACATGAAAATAACTAAAGATCAAAAAGCCTGAGTTTTGATCCTAAACATCCGAACAAAATGCTTCTTCCCAGACTTACCTGGCAATGCTGTAATGGTTGGAAGCAAGCTATGACCCTAACGATTATGGTGGAACTACCAGCAATCCCATTCTCATGTTTCAGTGCTCGAAATCTCGTCTGGGCAGCAGCTTGACACACCATTACTTCTCTTCTTCCGCTTCGAAGCCGAAGTAGTTCACCAGAGGACCCAGAAAGAGAGAACAAGAAATGGACAGGAACAACAAAACCAAGAAATGAAAACAAAGTGTAGTATCGAAGAAAAAGAGAAACGAGGACTTCTTATTCTCTCTGCTCGAAGGTGGGCTTCCTCTACGAGAAGAGGGTTTTGACGCTACGGATCAGAGAGAAGGATGGGGAAGTAAAAGAGGAAAGCCAAAGACAGGGAGGTCGAGTCATAGAATGACTCGGCAATACAAGTTCAAGGAAACGCCTTTCCGAAGAACATCAACCGAGAGGCTCAGCCACCGCATAGTGCTTCCAAACATTAACCAGCACAGCCCTTGTTCTCTCCTCCTCCAATCGATCTCACTGGAACACCCAAAACTACATCAGAAACCAATTAAACTTTGGGAAACACATAACTTCATAACCCAAAAGACGACAACAACGACAAGCCATAAATTTCCAACGAGACAAGCAAAAAAATCGCTCCTTTGTCTACAAACAATGAGATAACTATGAAAATTCTCCACAAATTAGGGGGAAAATGACTTTTGAGCAGACTTTCAAGAGTTCTACCATATAAAAATATCGACCAAAAACCTCGGGCAGAATGATTTCACGGTCAACCTGTCGCCGAAAAAGGAAAGGAAAAGTAAATCACGAGCATTGAGTAGAAAATATTCGATTTTGAGCACAAAATCCATCAAACAAAGATACCAGAGAAGATGCTAGCATTAAGTACTGGAAAAGAGCCAATTTATGATCCGGGAAGAAGCACGTCAAAATCTCGGACAAAAACCTGCAATTCCTCGAACAAAGCCTCAAATCTGCTAGCAGTGAGGAGCCAGACGCACCAGAAGAGCCAACTTAGAGCCGATCGGCGGATAAGCTCGAACAGGTCAAGCTCCCAAGGAAGGAAGAGGAGCGAAAGACGGAAGAAGCCGGCACGGAAGAGAATGGAACGGCGACGATGAAGATTATATTGGCGCATGAAGACAACATTGCCCCTCACCTTCAGCGAATTTACTAAAGAAAAATGCAGTCTCTAACGGTAAATTTACCCAAATTTGTCCCTTAAAAATAGGCTCCTCACACTCCTACAATTACGTTAATGCCACGGTCAGCGGACAACGAAAATTACCGTCTTATCCATATTGTTCGTTCCCACCTTTTCTTTATCGATTAATTTGCATTTGTTATCTTCCAAAATTAAGTCAGAACAATCAGATTAACCTAATCATGATCTAACTGTTACATGAATCTTTAACTTTGTAATTAAAGACTTTATCATATTATTAGATCCACTATCAAATCTCACTTTAGTCATTTATCATTTACAAATAAATATAAATATGTATTTTTAGAAACACTTAACCCTAACCCAATCGACAATTCGAATATGTCAAATTTAGAATCAAAATCGAATCGGCTCAACTATTCTATCTATTCGTTATTTAAATCTTTTTTTAATGTTTTTGATCGATTTAGAATCGAATTGAAATCGACAGTTTCTGTTTGATATTCTAAACATTAAAATCAAAACATCCCAGTTTTGGTTCTATTGCACTATCAATTCATTTCGATTCTGATTCTTGAGTTAGCCTATAAGCACTTTGATAAGTTATATCTTGCCCTCAGGACACGTTACAGTCGATGTCACACGTCACGTCAGAATCTGCACCCTAAGGCGTCACTCGACACGTCTCGTCTCGGTAAACCCAAGACGGCACCATCCCCATACGTCAAGTCAGAGTCCGTACCGAGACATTGTCTGGTGCGTCTACCACGTCAACCCGTGTACAACCGACCCTCTTACAACAATATAAAGACCTCGGGCCGCCCTCCAGACCGGGGGGAGAAAAACAATCGAACACTCCACTGACTTGCTCGTCGGAGAGGCCAACGTCGGGGATCACCCGACGAAAGCCTTTTTTTGCAGGAAAGCAGCCACCCACTCCCTACGAGCGTCCTCACCTTGAAAGTCGTCTACCGGTGTTCCCGCGGTAAGTCATCAACGAATGTCGATTGAGGCCCCATCGCAAGGATTTGATCGACCTCGACAATCTGCTCAACTAACAGGAGGCTCCCGACATCGACTCGTGGACCAAGCCATGCTGACTCGCTAGCCACGGTACATTCGTTCACCGTAAGTACTAAAGATTGAATTAGAGAAATAAGAGACAAAATCTACCATCCAAGTTTACTTCTGCATGAGCAAACCAAAAATCTTTAGTAGTACTCAGATTAACAACATGTACTGCATGAAAGAGATTATTTTATAGGATACTTGACATTAGTTTAGGTGCGCCTGCATGATACCTAATGTTAGGTACCGGAAGATTTGATGACATTAGTTTATGTGTCCCCATGTCATTAATATCCCTTCGCATGTACAAAGATACTTCTCCCCAAGCGTAGAGTCTACGTTTTGGGTGACACGTAACTTTCCCTTTGAATCGAGGAGCACTTTGTTGCTGCTGCTTAAACCATTTGCATCACCAACAATTATGTCAACGATGGTGACGACCATTCAGCACGTACTGATACCATACGATGTGTAGGAGACGAAGACTTTGGCCTGCAACTATTTCTTCTTCCAAGAGTTGGTGCCCAGCCACTTGTTTACACACCTCATTCGATAGCTTCTCTGTGACTTTAGTTTGGGATGACAGCATTCACCGTTAAGCACGTACTGATACCATACGGTGTGTAGGAGATGATGAAGGTTTTGACCTGCAACTATTTCTTCCGAGAGTTGGTGCACGATCACTTGTTTACACACCTCGTTCGATAGTTTCTGTGATTTAGTTTGGGATGACAGCATTCGTTATCTGCTGTCGTGAGAGGAGGAAGAGGAAGAAGAAGAAGAAGTAGAATATATGGTGGTATCTGCTGGTCTCGAACAGGATCACCACGCCACGCTTGCAAAGCGACGCAGGCGACTCCGCACGCTGTAGAAAAGAAAAGGCGTGCATGCATGCATGCATGCAGTGCACGCCCGTATGCTGGCAGCGTTCGCAGAGTTATCTTTCTCGTTGAGTGGTGTAATGTTAAAAGAGAGGGGAAGGAAAGATGATAGTTTGGGAGTCGTAATTGGTGTTTAAGAGGTTAGTGATCGAAAGGATGAATCTATGAGGGGATTGGGAGTGTTAATTGGAGTAAGAGGAGGGGACAGGGAATGAGCATCCTTTTAACACGGTGAGCATTGGATGACAGACACATGGGAGCAATGCGTGGAGCGTCCAAAAAGCATGAACACGGGAAAGCAACGGTGATGATGGCAGTAGCAGCCGCGGCAAAGCCTGCGGCGGACTCGCACGAGTCTGCGACTCGCACGCGTGGGTCTCGAGGAAGGAACGGCACACGCTGACATTGTACGCGACTCGCGTTACGCGACGAGAGGGGGCCAACCGTGGCCGCAGTAGGAGGGGGGACCACGGGGTGGTGTTGGCGTAACACGCGTGGGTGGTGATGGAGGTCTTTGACGGGGTCAAACCGCGCGTGTGCTTGGCGTGTTTACTGAGCTGCCACGCGCGGACGGATTGCACGGCCGATTTTTGTGGCAGGCGATGATGGCGACGCCCGCAGTGCCTCCAAGTGGCGATTGATTTGATCGGTTTGTCAGGGCGCACGCGTAACATTTTCTTCGCCACGTGGCGTGATGACCGCTCATATAAATAAAATATTCTATCGAAAACTTTTGCTATCCATTAAATATCTCTAAATAGACATAAATATCATCATTTTTTTTTTCTTCATGTCGAGTAACAAACAATATATCGAGCATGGAGGGAGCGAAAAGCTATGGAAAGGGGTTGTGAGACATAAAAGTGTAAGATTAGTAATCCTAAGGGTCATAAATAATAAAATTATATTTTTATTAATTTTTAAGAGATTATCCATAGTAAAAAATGATTATCAATAACAAATTTCAAAATAAACAGAGTAATTTACCTAAAAAAGGTCATGCTAATCATTTTTCTCCATCCAAGAATTACCTAAGTATTTTAAAAAAAATCTTAATAATGCATCGACCCTGCAAAATTAAGTCGGGGTATCCGAATCAATGTAACTCCGACGATCAAGTTAATTCTCGATGTTATAAAGTTTGAGACAAGTCGAATGGGTCAGACCAGCTAGTGAGCTTTTCACAACGAGCATTCATAATATATACCTTAAGATGTTTTTATAAATAATTTAGACGTAATATTTATCACTCTAGTAGCTAAAATCATTTGATCACATGTAATCGATTAAGGTCACCTGTCTCCAAATTTGACTTTTACTTGTCAACGTGACACGATTGATAAGTGACTAGGATGGTCGGCCTATTAATTACATTTGAGCTTATCTGTATGCCTATGTTAACCTCTCCCTATCAACATCCCAACTTTAATTTTTTTTAATCTCATGTATATTATAAAATTTGATTGATAGATATCCTAATCTGACTCAAAGGGATCGAAAGGGGTTGGGTAGTTAGGTAAATATATGACTCATTACCATCTTCTAATTATGTCAAACTTAAATTCTTTTTTATATTTATTAATTATAAATTTAATTAAAAAGGTTATCTTAATCCAATTTAAGTGACTCAGATAAATCTAGATGTATGAAAAACATCCAACTATTAACGATGCAAGTTCGATTCAAATTGATCAAAAATCAAAATCGAATCGAGTCAACAGTTGATGATTTTGAATCGAATCTGAATCATGTTTTGGTGGTTCGATTCTAGTTTCTGGAATCGAAATCGAAATCGAAATTGATGATTTCAATTCAGCACCAGACCGTGCAGAAAAAAAATAAAAATAAATGATCAAATATCATTCCAAATAATGAATTTATCCTTCTAATAATTTAATAAATAACTAATTATATATATATTTTAAAAAATATAAAGATTAAAATAGACGGTTACGATCCAAAACTAGAACTAGTTTGATTCCGGTTCAAAACGAGTCAAACGAAGAAGACGTTCGCTCGTTCAGGGGCCAATGTTGGATTTGGTGGTGGGTATTTCAAAGAAGCCCAACTTGAGTATTTGTTCGGCTTAGATTTTGCCTACAAAAGGCCCACATTAAACTTGCAGCAAAAGCTTTAATCGAGTCGAGTTCGAGTTCGAGTTCGAGTTGGCTCATTATAGTCTATTAGGAGGCCTTTATGGCTATGATACCACCTCCTCGATGCCTAGCATGTATTATGTCTCATGATTTATCGATACCTAATAAATATGCAACTGATTCTTGTTGTATCTTTCATTATCTGTTTCTTTGAACTGCCTGTGTCTGATTAGTTGACAGCCCATATTCAGTCCAAGATAGATTTTATCAACCCATAGCTCATCCCCTTTTAATTTAACCCTAATTTATATTAAGAGGTATGATAACTATAAAAAGAGGTAGAAAAAGACAGCAAAGAGGCAATTTTTGACAGTTACGGGATTCCAAAGAAAAGGAGTAGAACATGACAAAAAAGGAAAAGAAAGAAAGGGAAGAAGACAAGGATAACACAAAGAGACTGTTCTCAATCATCTAACAGTGCTTTCATCTCAGGTTAGATTAGATCTAATGTAGATTCTTATTGTGATTACTTGGGAAGAATTAGGGAGGATTTAGATATTGTGCACAATGATGTGATCCTTGTATCCTAGTTATTTTCTTGTGATTATTGCTAGGGCTTTAGGCAAGAGATTGAGATTTGTATATTCATTATTCTCATAGTGGATTATCTCTAGTTTGTCCCGTGATTTTTACCCTTCACATTGAATAAGTTTTCCACGTATATCTTGGTGTTCTATTTGATTATGATTCCATTTAATTCCGCTGTGTGTTATGGCCTATTAGTATTTGTTTATAAATTATTTCACTTTATATTCCATCAGATGTCATCCCCGTGAAAGTTGCATAGAATTAGCAAGCTGAAAAGTCTAATTACTTTTTAAATTTTGGCAAAAATATTTCATACTTACCCATCTCAATTTAGATTTAACACATACATATTTCTTTGCAACATTTTTGTATGGTGGTAGTTTCACATGGAATCTGTGAATGAGATTAATATCCAGCTAGTTTCACATGGTGCTCTCAGTAAATGTACTTTTAATGCTTAAATTAGTTTGGGAAGAATCTAATGGTGTATTTGAGGAACATACATGAGGAGCTTTTTTACATTGGACTATTATGATTGTTATTCTCATGATCTTGATTATGGAAAGTAAATATGTATTTCTCTCGAGCTCAATCATGATTATACAGTGCTAAATTCAAGATACGATAATGATTCAATCAACTCGATCACAAAACATCATGATGCTGTTCACGTAACACTTATGTGTCGAACATGGGTCGATCATATGTCAACCCAGTGGCATTGATGTGTCAAGCGCATGATGCTAAAATAGAGTGTCAAACATATGATACTAAGATACTGACTACATAACGACTATGTGATGCTAAAGTGTAGATTATGTCTTCATTCTCATATCACATATTAAATTATTTTTTTATAAATTAATAATTATTTTTTAATTTGGCCTGTTTACCATTAACTTTTGTTTTTCAGTGAATATTTAGAATTCACCCGTGACCTTTTTTTATGGTGGTTTTTTGAGTTTATTTAGGATATGCTATTGGAAGTGACATATACATGGGGATTACATGTGTCTATAGAACATGAATCATGTAAATAAAAAATGATCTTGATTATGGAAAGTAAATATGTATTTCTCTCGAGCTCAATCATGATTATACAGTGCTAAATTCAAGATACGATAATGATTCAATCAACTCGATCACAAAACATCATGATGCTGTTCACTCAACACTTATGTGTCGAACATGGGTCGATCGTATGTCGATCCAGTGACATTGATGTGTCAAGCGCATGATGCTAAAATGGGGTGTCAAACATAATGATACTAAGATACTGACTACATAATGACTACGTGATGTGTAGATTATGTCTTCATTCTCATATCACATATTAAATTATTTTTTTATAAATTAATAATAATATTTTAATTTGGCCTGTTTACCATTAACTTTTGTTTTTCAGTGAATATTTAGAATTCACCCGTGACCTTTTTTTATGGTGGTTTTTTGAGTTTATTTAGGATATGCTATTGGAAGTGACATATACATGGGGATTACATGTGTCTATAGAACATGAATCATGTAAATAAAAAACTCTCTAAATAATACATCTGAGGTGAGAGCTGTGTCCTGTAGACCCACCCTCCCCAATCAGGGATTTGATGCAGTGGTGCTTCATGTTCTTTTGCATGCAAGGATGTGCTAAAAATACACGAGAGATAGAGGCATGATGCAGGGCCGCTGCCCTGTGCAGCTTCAAACTCTTCACCGGTAACCCCCACAGAGGACCAGCAATTCAACCCTGGCGGATGGAGCCCTGTGCAGGGCATCATCAGCTGGCAGCATTTGTGGCCTCTGACCAAATCACTTCCCAAAGATCCAAACTCCCCACACGGGGTTGGCTGTCGATCGTCTTCAAGCTGATCACGAGGCAATAAATCGCATCCCCCCCACACTGCCTTTGGTCCTGCATCACTGCATCCTCCAACCATCACCACCATAAACTTTCCTTTAAATGACAGCTGAGTGACGAACGCTAATGTGATTGAGGTTGGAGTTCCTGTAGGCAAGCAATTCTTTGCCCTCTTGTTGTTCACAGGGTTAGCTGTCGCTGCCTGTCTCTTGTTTCCTCTACAGCTCACTAGAAACCAAGCAGTCAACTGTAGTATGCTCATTGGCCAACCGGTGCCATAAAATTGTTGGTGCTTCAGCTTTAACTTTACCTGTGTCTTCTTGAGCATTGAGATGCACACTGGTGTTGTGTTTGATCGGAGTAGCTCTGCATTAGTTATTGCCATGCATGACTGTCATTATGTGTTGGTCCCCAAAGAATCCATCTTATTTTAGATTGTTGATGGCAGATGAAAGCCGAATGAATTGTCTTTCAACATACAACAGGGATGACTAACTTCTCCTTTCTGTGATCTCAACTCAAGCTCCATGTATGTGGAAATGCAGGGATTATCTTGAGATAAGCTTTGGTGTAACTCAAATTTTAGATGCAAAGATGCAGCAGTCCTATAAAGATACATCAAGGCTGGTCCTGCTAATCCTTTTCAGGTCTGTCCTTTGGGAAGCACAAAAGAGAGACCTCATCCTACAATAAGACTGCTTCCCTAACATCCCCAAAGGAACACTTTTTTATTGGCTTTGTTGGGTGTAACACTTATGTGTCGAACATGGGTCGATCATATGTCAACCCAGTGGCATTGATGTGTCAAGCGCATGATGCTAAAATAGAGTGTCAAACATATGATACTAAGATACTGACTACATAATGACTACGTGATGTGTAGATTATGTCTTCATTCTCATATCACATATTAAATTATTTTTTTTATAAATTAATAATTATTTTTTAATTTGGCCTGTTTACCATTAACTTTTGTTTTTCAGTGAATATTTAGAATTCACCCGTGACCTTTTTTTATGGTGGTTTTTTGAGTTTATTTAGGATATGCTATTGGAAGTGACATATACATGGGGATTACATGTGTCTAAAGAACATGAATCATGTAAATAATAAACTCTCTAAATAATACATCTGAGGTGAGAGCTGTGTCCTGTAGACCCACCCTCCCCAATCAGGGATTTGATGCAGTGGTGCTTCATGTTCTTTTGCATGCAAGGATGTGCTAAAAATACACGAGAGATAGAGGCATGATGCAGGGCCGCTGCCCTGTGCAGCTTCAAACTCTTCACCGGTAACCCCCACAGAGGACCAGCAATTCAACCCTGGCGGATGGAGCCCTGTGCAGGGCATCATCAGCTGGCAGCATTTGTGGCCTCTGACCAAATCACTTCCCAAAGATCCAAACTCCCCACACGGGGTTGGCTGTCGATCGTCTTCAAGCTGATCACGAGGCAATAAATCGCATCCCCCCCCCACACTGCCTTTGGTCCTGCATCACTGCATCCTCCAACCATCACCACCATAAACTTTCCTTTAAATGACAGCTGAGTGACGACCGCTAATGTGATTGAGGTTGGAGTTCCTGTAGGCAAGCAATTCTTTGCCCTCTTGTTGTTCACAGGGTTAGCTGTCGCTGCCTGTCTCTTGTTTCCTCTACAGCTCACTAGAAACCAAGCAGTCAACTGTAGTATGCTCATTGGCCAACCGGTGCCATAAAATTGTTGGTGCTTCAGCTTTAACTTTACCTGTGTCTTCTTGAGCATTGAGATGCACACTGGTGTTGTGTTTGATCGGAGTAGCTCTGCATTAGTTATTGCCATGCATGACTGTCATTATGTGTTGGTCCCCAAAGAATCCATCTTATTTTAGATTGTTGATGGCAGATGGAAACCAAATGAATTGTCTTTCAACATACAACAGGGATGACTAACTTTTCCTTTCTGTGATCTCAACTCAAGCTCCATGTATGTGGAAATGCAGGAATTTTCTTGAGATAAGCTTTGGTGTAACTCAAATTTTAGATGCAAAGATGCAGCAGTCCTATAAAGATTACATCAAGGCTGGTCCTGCTAATCCTTTTCAGGTCTGTCCTTTGGGAAGCACAAAAGAGAGACCTCATCCTACAATAAGACTGCTTCCCTAACATCCCCAAAGGAACACTTTTTTATTGGCTTTGTTGGGGTGCCCTAATCCATAAAATTCAAAGTCATGACCCTTAACAAAGGTAGATTAAAGAGGCCTCCCAGTATTCATGCATCCCTACCACATGACAGTTTCCTTTTCCCAGTTATCAATAAGACACCTACCTACTCTTTGGTCCCTTTCATGGACTCACTTATATTGATTCAAAAGAACTCAGTCAACTTATATTGAGAACTGAGACATGGAGGCCTGTTACAGTATTGGTTGACATAGGCACACATGTCATAGCAGAGCAGCAGGCAAGGTGCATGGCAAAGGGAATTGTGTCATCAATCATAATAGCTAAACTAAAGTTGGTGGAGCAGGACCTTCTTTAATGTCTTGCAGCAAACAGACACTGTGCCTGCTGCCCACTAAAAAGACTGGCAGCTTCCTCAATGGAGGAAGTTATCAGTTTACTACTGTTTGTGAAGTCATTTCAGGTAGATTTAGAACAAGAAAACATGATGCACATTCCTCACTAGTATTTGAAACTTGATGCTGGTTTCTGCCAAAAGCTATGAGACAATAATCTCAGGAAGTACTTGATCCTTGTCTATATATGTTACAGGATTACAGGATTGCTGGGGGGATCAAACTCATCCAGCTTGTTACTTTTTACTGTTTCAACTGATACACTCTGCAACCTGAAACTTCCGAGGGGTTACCCAACACTTCTCCCCATAAATGTTGTCTTTGTCTGCATGTTGTCACTCCAAGATCTGTGCCAGCCAGTGGGCTCTTCTTTTACAGACAACCAGTCAAACAGTGGAAGGACATAGCAAGGATGCGATGAATGCTGTAGAATCGAGCTTGTTCTTGGTATTTTACCTGCTTTTGGTTCTTGTTTCTGTTGGGTGATTCTCCTTTGATCACAAATGGTAGATTGGTAATGATTCTAAGAAGGAAACAGAATCAAATAAAACCATTTTTTTTCTCCCATAAGATGGTGATTCCCATCTGATTCATGTGGTATGGTTTAAAGTTGTAGATCTGGTCAGATGCATTCATATCGAAAGCAACCTGCTCATTCCAACTTTCTTCTCTGTTAATTTCCAGTCAATACAACAAAGCTTTCACAAACAAATGAGTTGGAAACAAGGTCATCTTCTCATGAAGATGATGATGATCTGTTTAGTTTCCTCCTCTTGGCAGATGGAGAGGAAGGATGACAATTTGCGTGTGACCCAACTGTTATGTCATCACTCTCGTAGCTCACACAGGCAGCATCCAGCACACCTATCGGGCTCTTTGGCGCAGTAGAAACTGATGAACCACCTTTCTTATATCTCCTGTTCTTCATCAATGTCATCTCTTGAATCACTTCATTGCACCTCAAGACTCTTTCCTGATCCGTTGTGCAAACTAATTAACTCTTAAAACATAGATTGCATTTGTTAGATGAAGTAATGTATAACACAGATGGATGATCTCACCATATCTACATGATTGCAGCAAGTTAAAGCTTTGCCAACCTCCAGAACTTGGGTCTTCTTCAAGGCAGTCAGTGCCACTGCTGCAGCAATCTCAGAAGGTCTGAACTCAAGGAAATCAATCTCTGCAATTAATTAGCAGTCACATTCATGTTAAGCTTTGTATCCAATCTAAATATCTCTCACGCTTTGAAAGATAATACATTGCTCTTAATCACCGACCTCTAACAGTGCCCAAAATGAGCCCCACAGATCTAGAAACTAATGAGCTATCTGGCACAATTCCATCACTGAACTTGTACAGAAAGTAATCGATGAATGAGAAAGGTGTCACAACTTGCATCCTCCACTTGAGTGTGCTGAGCACTAGAAGCTCCATTCTCTGTACAGTCCTGGCCTCAAACACATATCTTGCTTCACCTATCTGTTTGTCCATCCAAAAGAACATGATCAGTACTAGAAAGTTATAATGGTCCAAAGATATCTTTTTAACCTGTAAATCTAGAGATGAAAGGACTTCTGTTTCATCCGCCTTGGCAGCAAGAGATAAGCAGGCCACTGATAGCAACTGTGTCATCCAAGCCTTACCTTGCTGTAAATGGAGATGAAAATATAGAACATTAAGAAAGATCGTACTTTTCCTACCACTTAATTAACATTGCTACACATCACATTGAGTTCTTTGTACCGAGTGTTCGTAGGAGGAGAGAAACCGATCCAAGTAATTCACAGATAAATAGGCACTTAGAGGCCCAAATCTGTGATGTGCATGAACCTGCCCATTTAGAGGAAGAAGATGACACAAGTACATCAAATGCAAGGCAAGAAAGAAAAGAAATAAGATAAAGCTGTTGTCAGATTCATTCAACTCATCAGAGAAAGGATGAAACGCAACAAAAGTCTGTACCAGGTGAGCAAAGAACAACTCAACCCTACCTTTTGAATCCAGTCAATGGCATCACTTCTGATAGCCAGGTCCAACTGCCCCCTCAGCAACCTCTTAACATAGTCTCCCTGTGGGAGATGCTGCGACTCCGTCTCCACCATCAACGCAACGCAGTCCTCCGACTGCAAGGTAAAATCCGCCGAAATGCCCGCATAAATACCACTCCTCGTGTCAGGAAATCGCCAAAGGTCGCGCCTTGCAGCTTCTCCATGGAAGTCCTGCCCTTCTGTGTCACCCAATCCCAGGATGCCATTGCTGTCCTCTGGGCTGAGGAGGACGGAGGAAGCATATCTATAGCCAACACCCATTGTTAATGGATCACAAGTCTGGGGGAGGTTCCTTCCTTGCGTCCAAGATGCTCTCTTTAGAGAGAGAGAGAGAGAGAGAGAGGCCTAAAGGGAGGAGCTTCTCATCCGATTGGGCTCCTGTGAAGCGACTTATATACATGGAGATGCTGCAACTGTTCTGCAGATGAGCAAGAAGAAGGTATAGTCTGACTTGATTAGCCATGCATGGTGTAGCTGCAGAAGAAGACATCAATACATCTTAGTCGCGAGGAATGCTTGAGATGAACAGTAGATTTATGGATGTAATATCCGTATACGGAACGTACATGGTGTGTATTCGTAGGTATGCGGGCAACGGGACCCGTTTCGGTGGGCCCCATATCACTGAGAGACCCTGTTCCTGAAACATTTCCGGCCGATTCAGCCCTGATTGTACGCACGTGAAGACAAGTGGCAGATGCTAAGGAACCCCATCTTTTAAACCCCTCTCATCCAACCATCCGCGCCGCCCATCCTCCGTCGGTGCCAGCCGCTTCTGCCTCCTCTCTCTGTCCCTCCACGGCCCCCACGGCGATGATATCATGCGGGTGCTTCGGAGGGACAACCTTACACGGTCTCGCACTCGCTCCCTCTATCTGCCGCTGTCCGTCGATGTTCTCTCCTCTCCGAACCCTAACCCTAACCTTTGTCGCCACGAATCCCCACCACCGCCTCCTCAGCAGGGTGCTCTTTCCTACTATTGTTAGGGCCTTCTCTTCCACCGCCCTCCCCACGGCTCCCATCACGAAGCAAGAAGGAAAAGGTGGCTCCTCTATCAAGTTTTCCCAATTTCCTCTTTGCAATCTCAGTTGAAGCTTTGGTACCTGCAGCTGCTGCAAAGCCGCAGTGGAAGGCCGCCATCGACTTCAAATGGATTAGGGACAACAAGGATGTTGTTGCTGCCAACATAAAGAACAGGAATTCCAATGCCAATTTGGATCTCGTTCTTGAGCTGTACGAGAAGTTCCTAAATCTTCAGAAGGTCAGGCCTTCTTTTAATTTTTCATGCTATATTTCCTTTATAGTCATCAAAAAGGTTTTCATTCTTTTAACCTGTAATAGTGCTTCAGAGGGCCCAGGTTGTGCTTTATTATTATGATTTCCCCTTCAACTTCATGGCCATTAGTGTTAGCATGATATGGGCAGAAATTGAATCTTTTCAGTGTGACCACATGGACGAAGTATCTTGGACTTCTCTCACCATGTTTTCCAACTCAATTTAATGATCAATGCATTGTGGTATCAATTGAATTGACAAACAGTGAATATAAGCATACGAAGTGTAGAAGAACAAAAAGAGTAATGGTTATGGTCACAACCATTGTCATGGTTTTGCAGCAGACTGATGTTCAATTTTGATCTGTTCGAGCTCTTTCTAGTATCCCCTTTTTCTTTAAAGACTATGCGTTGCGCTATTTTGGCCTTATGTTATTGTCTTTGATCGTTTGTGACATGTAGAACATATCAAATAGCTTTGTCAGATGTATTTGATCGAACCTGTTCATTTTTATTCTTCTGTTCTACATTAGGAGATATCACTGAATTGGTGAGGAGAGATTAGAGATCGATGTTTCCATAGGACATGTTATTGTGCATTTGCACAAGGTCTAGGCTCTTATGTGTGCTAGATTGAACCTTCTGTAGAAATAGTCTATTCCAAAGGAAAACTGACAGAGCCTTCAGAATCGATCTCCTTGGCATTCTTCTGAATCTGCTGGCTCTAATTTTCTACCAGATTGATCTGAAAGCTGTTGTTTCCTAATCATACAAAAGAGGAAAATTGTATACTTCTTATAGTTTTTCATTGGATTTAACACTTGTTGTAGTCTTTCTCTGCTAGTCTGCTATGCACGGTCTCTTCAGGCCAATCTTTATTTCTGCCAAGAGTCTACCATCTCTGTGATGATCAAGTCAATATGCTTCAGATTTTTTGTTGTGCTTCAATATATTGCTTCTAGATCCTTACTTTGGAACAAGAAGTTGTGTGACAGGATACTGCTGCACGTATATGTTTGTCAATTAATGAACTTGGTAATCATTAGATTGACTGTCCGAACATGCCACTATTTCTTGCTTACTTTTCCTTTAGTTTGTTCTTCTCTGTTCACCATTATTGCTTTGTTTTCCTGTAATGGTATTATATGGACTTACTGATTTCTGTATTCAAAGAGGTGTGCAAGAGAAATTTTTTGTTAGCAAGTCTTCTCCAGGTTGGACTAGAAACACCTGTGATCACAAGTTACTATGTTCTTTATGTTCTGGTGCATGTCGAGTAGGTTAGATTTTAGTTTGTGTCATTCTGGCTCCCACAACTATTAGGCTACCAAGGATTGAGACGTGTTCCAAATTTTCTTAGTGTAAATTATTCAGTGTCTTACTTAATAAAACCAAGATGTAATGCATATTCAGTATTTTAACAAAGACAAGATGTAATGCATATTCAATGTTCCATGTCAGTGTCACCACAATACAAGTTCATTAACAGTACATGTTGGACTGCATTACTATATCTAGGAGGCATGCTATGGTGCAATAATGTCTAATAATGAGTATAATGATAGCATACAACTTCGATATCTAATTTTCTGTCACAGATGGCAGGAGGTTGAACGGCTTCGAGCTGAAAGAAATGTAGTCGCTAATAAAATGAAAGGGAAGCTAGAGCCATCTGTACGTCAAGCTCTTGTGGAAGAAGGTGTGAACTATCTAGTAATACTTTTTTTTCACCCTTGAGACTAGATTGCATACAAACTCTTGTGGGAGATGACATTTTGTTGATTAGTTCCACCTACATAAGTCCGTTGATCTTTCCTACAGGAAAAAATTTGAAAGAAGGACTTGTTTCCCTGGAAGAAGATTTAGTTCAACTTACAGATCAGCTTCGACAGGAAGCACAGTGTCTACCAAATATAACACATCCAGATGTTCCTATAGGGGGTGAGGAGAGTTCCATAATCAGAAAGATGGTAGGTTTAGCTCTTGACTCTTTGTTCACATTATTAGCATTTTTTTAAAACTAATACTCTATGTTTTATTTGTCCGAATTGCCTAGGTAAGAAGTCCGTGGGAGTTTAATTTTAACATTAAAGATCATCTTGAGCTAGGAAAGGATCTTGATTTGTTTGATTTTGATGCAGCAGCTGAGGTATTCCTCAACCTAGTGTTTATTTAACTTTCTTTCTATGGTTTTGATGGTGTGATGACTACAATGAGGCATATGTATAGGCGAATAAATTTACAATTATTGATGCACTTTTTATCTGTATGTCATAGTTACTAAATTAATAAAAAAAATAAATTTATTACCTATATCAAAGAAGTATTAGGTCTTTTGTTTATCTATTCATTGCCAACGCATCCTTACTGATGGTCACATCTTTTGACATATAAATTAGGTTTGAGACTCGCTGAAATCTTTTCCACCATGTCTTAGATGAACCTGGTTTGCTTTGCACTTTAATAGCTTTCTTTGACATTTTTGTTTGTGGGTGCATATCAGCTATATATATTCTTTTACAGGTCAGTGGTTCAAAGTTTTATTATCTAAAGAATGAAGCAGTCTTATTAGAAATGGGCCTAATTAATTGGGCGATTGCAGAAGTTTCAAAACGGGGATATATACCTCTTATTACACCAGAAATTGTAAGATCATCTGTTGTTGAGAAGTGTGGCTTTCAGCCAAGGGGGCAAAATACACAGGTTGGTGCTTAATTCCTAGTTCTGTATTTATTTTCTTTCTAGATATAATTTAATCATTATCTGTGCAGACCCGTTCGACATAAGTTGAAGATTGGAACATAAAATGAAAATACAGAACTGTTTTGCTGGGACCTACCTAGTCGACTGAACGATTAGGGCACCATGCAGGTTGAAATAATGGTTTAAAAAAACTAATTTCATAGATATCTTGTACAGGAATAAGTTATTATGTTTGTTTCATTCACAAGGCCATAGCCCCTTCAATTTTGTACTAAATTTACATGAGGTCTGATTGGCAATTGTCAGTTAGTCATTTATAGATCACATGAATTTATCTAGGTTGTTGATGTTCCGAGTTGTGAGAAATTTCTATTATCTCAAATTTGGGAACACTGATAGGATTCATCATATTGCTCTGTATAAATATCCCATTTGGTGATGTTTATTTTATTTTATTTCTTAACAGGTGTATTCTATTGAGAACAATGACCAGTGTCTCATTGGAACAGCAGAAATTCCTGTTGGAGGGATCCATATGGATTCAATTCTTCCTGAATCTGCTTTGCCTTTAAAGTATGTAGCCTACTCACACTGTTTTCGCACTGAAGCTGGTGCTGCAGGAACAGCGACAAGGTTGGTCCATACCTAGTGGCATTCTTTTAGACTATGTTCTCGGATTATCTTTGAGGATTGTACATTTTTGTCAAATCCTTTAAGACTTCAAATAAAATGCTTACTTCTTATTTTAAACTTTAATCAATGAAGTTAATGAAATAAAACAGCCACTCACATCTGCCCCTTCTCCTTTGCTCCCCATTATTTTAAACTTTAATCAATGAATTTAATGAAATAAAACAACGACTCACATCTGCCCCTTCTCCTTTGCTCCCCATCTTTTTATTTTCTTTTTTTTCCCTCTTTCCATCCCTCCTTCACTAAAATGAAATGAGATGAGACTGACCTTACCAGTATCTGTTTCATGGTTGAAAAGAAGGGTTTGCCTTCCCAACTACCTTGCTTGACATGGTTTCCTTCAATAAGGTTGGTCGTTTGTAGACTCCATGTTGATGAGGGATATCATTTATGTACCTATTATTGTTCAAGCAAGCTGAAAATTAGTTTCTAAATTATTGATATCTTGCTAATTCGAAGAACCGTTCTTGAACAGGGGCCTTTATAGAGTTCACCAGTTCAGCAAAGTTGAGATGTTTATATTCTGTCGTCCCGAGGAAAGTAACTTGTACCATGAAGAACTTATTGCCATTGAGGAAGACCTTTTCAGCTCTCTCGGACTTCATTTCAAGTAGTTGTTTATATTTCTTGGTTTGATGTATGATATAACTATATGTATGATGACACTTTATTTTGGCATTTATGACAGGACTTTAGATATGGCAACAGGCGACTTGGGTGCACCTGCATATCGTAAGTTTGACGTGGAGGCATGGATGCCAGGATTAGGGCGGTACGGTGAAGTATGTCGACGCCTTCTTATAAATTTTTTTTCCTCGGTATTAGCATTTGCAAGTCATAATAGTCAAGCAAGCTTTTTACCTATTGGTTTCAACATTGAAAAAGCCATCTTTGGCATTTGTAGCTTTGAATACTATTTCACTACTCAGGTCGATATGCTAACTTGCTCTTTGACCTGTGTCCAACAGATATCAAGTGCATCAAACTGCACAGATTACCAAAGCCGGAGGCTGGGCATCCGTTACCGTCCATCATCTGATACGCCAGCAACCTCGAAGAAAGGCAAGGGCAGCAATCTGGCACCCACGCAGTTTGTTCATACCCTTAACGCGACAGCTTGTGCTGTTCCTCGCATGATCATATGTCTTTTAGAGAACTTCCAGAAAGAGGATGGTGCTGTAGTAATTCCGGAGCCACTGAGGCCTTACATGGGAGGATTAAATGTCATCTCTCCGAAAGCCAAAACAAGTCAATGAGAATCCTTTTGAAGTTGAATTTCTTGCTTGTGTATTTTAATTTTATTTACATCGATCAAAGTCTGCAGAATAAGAAATTCATGGCAGCTGAGAACTCATTAGCTTTTTTTTTTCTGAAACTCAGCTGACTATTATCTAAATTGACATTTTGAAGTGTCTTTTATTGTTTCAAGGTATTAATATGCAGAAGAGGAAGAGATGCCATTGAGAATTCTTTTCGAGTTTAACTTCTTGCTTCTGTCAATTTCATTTACATAGATCAACGTCTGCAGAATGAGAAAGAAAGTCATGGCAACTGTGAACTTATTTGGTTTTTTCTGGAACTCGGTCGACTATTATCAAAATTGACTTTTTGAATTGTATTTTATTGTATCAAGTTGTTGATATGCAAGATGAGAAGAGATGCTTTCTTTTCCTTTTAGATTGTGCTTTTCTTCTTCCGTTTTAACTAGCATCTGTCAGTTTGCAGCTTTATCCAGTTCTCCCCTTGGAAATGAAAGAAGAATCTTTCATTGCCACCATAAGGAGTGTGCTTGTTGCATCAGATGTTTCTTTCCTCGAGACCAACTGCATCAGATTTTGCTTTCCTTGCATTGTAGGGAGGACTACACTGGCTCACAAATGCTGTTCCACGATTGAAAACTAAGAATGTTTGATGCTGTGCCACAATTTGTTATGATAAATACCAACCATCAAAGCAGTCGAAAGAAAGCATGGAGCCCAAGAATGGAAATGCATTTACCGTAAGGCTAGAACCAGTAACCAAAGATTAGGACCACCAAGCATACCCTCCAAAACTATTTGGCATTATATAACTTGTTGCAGGCAGTATTATTAGATTTAGCAATCTGGTTTTGAGATCAAACTATATGAGTGGGTTGTGAGCTCTATTCATCTTCTCCACATGCTAGCTAAAGGAATAACTGGCCAGGAATAACCTAAAAATCAAACCACATCAGTGGGTTATGAGCTCTATTCATCTTCTCCACATGCTAGCAAACAGTAAAAGATTGTAACAGATTAAAAAGCAGGGTTAGAGAAAAATTAGGATATAAAATAAACTTCTCTAGTTTATTTGATCAAGGCAAGTTACATCATCAACAGGCGACTTTTGCCCGGGAGATACAGACCGTGTCGATGACATCATCATGAGGGACCGAGGATCTGTCGCAAAGAAGCTCTGAGAGTCACCTTCCGAAGCATCAAGCATGTTAGTTGTGTACTCCTTTTGCCTAACCAAGAAACTGTCTGCAAAATGATTTCCCCATATGTCGTAGGTGAACTCTTTTCCGACGCCATCGTTTTCCTCCATTTTTGTGGCTTTATCCTTGCCGCTCTTAGGTCCTGGAGCACGAGCAGATGGTGCAATTGGAGAATTTGTGGCTAAGGCACTAGGAGCAGTGGCACAATTAGCAAACCAAACAGATCCTGAAGAATTGACAGAAGACGATGATGTAGTTTGGTTCCCAGCCGATTTTGCAGTCACTGGAGATTGCTTACGATGCTCAGTTTCCGATACTCTTATTCCTATGACATCTACTGCATCATGTTTCTTCTGCTGTTTCTGTTCTGACGATACTCCAGCAAATGGGGTGATACCACTTTTAGGAGAAAGAGGCCATGCTTGCTTTGGAGTGGAGGCACTGGGGGACAGGGGTGATGATGGTGTAGAATTCCCACTCTGACTACTAGAAACTTCTAGTTTTGCTGCGAATCCACTTCCGATGGTCCTTTTCTTTCGTCTTCTTCCTTTTTCTTTAACAACACTTATGGTGAGACCACCACTTTGTGGCACTTCTAACATATTGTAGTTGTCAAAAACTTCTGCAGGTTTAGCTGTTACTGTCGGTGGTGAGAATGTGATATCCTTCTGATGAATAAAACCTTGCTTCTCTTTTGTCTTCTTAGGGCTGTCAAGCGCAATGTTGTGACATATATGATACTCATTGACAATTTCAGCCTTACGGTTCTCATCTTCACTAGATGATCTGCATATTATGAAAGTCATGAAGCAAATGTAAATATTGACCGATATGTTCCCTCATATAAGAAGAAGAAATTAATCTAACTGACCTGGATATTTTTGCACTACGAAGGTGAGAAGTTTTTCCAGCCTTGCTTGTGGTGTTTGCGCTTTTATCAACCTTGACATAATATTCTTCAGTATCCAAAAAAAAGAAGTGCGGAACAATGCAGATCAACAACAGAATAAGTGTTGAAACAGCAGCAAATACAAGTAAAGATGCTTTCCAATGCACTGTTTGAAAAAAAGTTTTCCTACAAAGGTTGAGCATATAGACAGGAAGGCTTGCTTTCATAGGTACTACAAAGATGCCGGTAGCTAATGCTAGCTCAAGGTCCCTGTGAACAACATTTGTAGAAAAGTCTGCTTCGTATGAAATTAGGAGCCTCACTGATTCCCCTGGTTCTAGAGTAAAACTTTTGCATCTCTGTACCCTAAACCCGTCCAAGGCACAATCAGTTCCTGAAATTTGCAGTTTCTTCACCTCAAGAGGAAGTTCACCAATATTTTTTGCATATATCTCCTTGGATAGCCGATGGCTGCACAAAGAACTAGTGTTTTCAATATGGGATAACAATTCTGCAGCGGACATGTTAATTGGCAATTGAAAGTTGAATTCGAGCTTCCTAACAGGTTCAGACCCCTCAAGAAGGATGAGCAAATGTGACCCACCAAGTGCTCGAATAGGTAACCATTCTACACCAGAAAGATTATTCCTTATCAAAGCTGAGCTTCTCCATGTACATCTATTTGAGGGACGAAAGATGACTGGCCCAAACAATGCACTTTCAGAAGGATGTACAAAGGCCTCAATTATTGCTGAATCTGATGTTGAGAACCCTATTCTAGTTTCTAGAGAATCAATCTTAGTAAACCTACTCGATAATGTATGCTCATATAGTTCATCAGCAGATTTGCACTGATCAATGACCTCTCCTGAGTTAAGCACGAGTTGCATTATAACAGGTTGCTGGCTAGGATTGTGTACAGAGATCCATTTAGAGAAATGGCTCCCAACAGGAACCACTGGAAACAACAGCTCATCTTCTTCGAGGACAGAAACCTCAGTTACAGTGCCTTGAGATTTCCAGTTTCTAAGTATCAGCTCATCTGCTTCAGATGCTTCCAGGAGTTTTGGCTGCAAGTAGTAACACACAACCTACTTAAATTACCAGAAAACAATAAGAATAACAAGATATGGCAATACACCAAGATAATTATATGGCATATAAATGACCACAAAGTTTCATCAGAATTGCTCATGAAGGAAGCCAGACATTCCAGTTTGAGTCTCCAAAAATATTGATAGTCATGCATAATCTATGAATATTGAACTCGTATTTCACTAAAAAAATTCCTTTTAGAAGAATTTTTAATAACTTAGACCTTGATTTGCGGTGTAGCAGCCAATCACAAAATGCCAATTTGATCAAACTTTAATTCTTAGTTATATTACAGAGCATGAATCTTGATTAGAAACATATGATTTGTAACAACTATACTTTGGCACATAAGTTTTTGCATAACATACTTAACAAACTTTATGGCAACAATGAAGATAAATTACAACCATTGTCGTTGCAGGTGTTAGAAAGAACATACTAACAGTCCACTAGAAAAGCACTGAAACCCTGTTATGGTACTTGATGATCTAGTATATGGTGGAGGTGTGATTCTAGAAGAGCTAGCATAACAAATCAATGTTGAATTGCCACCAAAACAACAGAAACTAAAGAATTTAAATATCAATATCTCACTATAAACAACAAGAATGACCATACTATTCTCAACCACAATTCTAAGCCCTCAAATGGTGTGAAAAGTCTTACAAAATCCCCACAGTAATCCTCAGGAGGCCACACCTGGCACATCAGGGGCAACTATCAAGACCATGCTTATTATTACCTTGGAAGTATTTTTGTGAAGTAACTACCTTGAGTAAGGTGAATTATTTCTGTCTGCTGTAAAAGAAACATAACTACGACTAGCAGTGCATTACATCTAGTGGCCAGTTATCTTCACCTTAAAGCATAAGTTGTCTAATATTAAAAAAGACATACTGCTATAGATCCAAACAACACAAGCTTGTAGTACTCATTATGCAATCAAAGATAAGCAGACCTTTTATGGGTCGGTTACACCATGTATGGATTATTCCAGCAAGTAAATGGAATACATAGCGCATGAAAGGTATAAAAAATAGAGGTAAGGATGGTCAAGATAGAAATAAATATATGGCACCAAGAATCCATCACGTAGACAAAACACTAATAATAACACTCACTGAGAGGTGAAACATTTAATGAAAAGAACCAATTGCTGCATCCTAGTTGTTCCAATTTCTGAACATCCTTTTCTTTTATTTGTTGTGCTTGCTTCAAGAAAGAGGTAAGAGATGGTAGGGTTCTTTTTATTGACACATGCTTGTCTTCCACTTTTCTATATTTCTCTTAGTGATTCAACATTTCTATTATCTTTGCCACTTGCCAAACATTACATTTACAACAACAATACACGACTCTTAAATTCATATTCAGCCCCTGGAAGCTGATAATTTGTGCATCTTTTGTTTACTTAAAATATTATTCAAATATTATATAATACTAGATGGATCGTCAAATGTGTACTTTGTTGCCTAATTTTGCTACTTAAGATTGCATATCATAGAACCGATTTCTATCAATTTAAACCTAATTTGCCACATATTTTTCAGCATATGGCCTAGAAGCTATGCAGATACCTATATGCCAACATAGCACAGCCTCTTCCTGGAGTATTTAGTATAGATGTAAACTGAAGTCACCCCTCAATCTTAGTTACATTTGTTAACAGTGGTGTAGGGAACATGACAAGGAGAAGTTGTTGACAGCTTTAAATTTCTTCACAAACTAATTTGACATCAAAAGAGAAATATTTAAGAGAAAGGATAAAGTAAAGTTGACCTTAAGTGATTATTGATAACGGACGATTTGTATAACCCTGATTATCATCCATATGTCATGCAGAACATGAAGAAAAAAGATAGTGTCAAATAGCATCAACAGAAGCAGGCAAATAATAAGGATGGCATAAGAAAATGACATCGATTAGGGTGGTAATGATCTGTTCCTGCTATTGGCAAGAACATTGAAAGATTAAATGAAGAAAAATTCAAAAATTTGATAGTAATTTTTTCCAACATAATCATGAGCATATCTGTCATGGAAAAATGACTCAAAATGGTCAAAATGAAAATGAAGTAATGACAGTCTATGCTAAGTCTCATTAATGAGTTATAATAAGGCGAAATATGCAAACAAATTTGAGAAAAGCCTATTGTGCTCAAATAAACTCTTGGTAAATAGAAAATAGTTACTGATTTAACAAAGAAAGAAAATAGGGAACGGCTAGGGCATTAGAACAGGAAGAACTGTATTACGTTATTTATTGAAAAAGAGTCTTTATGCTTAAAATAAACTGCGATTTGGATTGTAATTACAAAAGAAAACACTTTCCTGAACATGAACAAGATAGTACAAACTACAAAGAGAACCAATGACATGAAGGAAATTGCCGCATTAGAAACAGAGACATGCATGTACTCAAAACTATATGACACCTCAAGTACAAGAAATCCAAAGTATCTGTGCAGTGGTCCTTAAGAAAGAAAAGTGTAATGATGATTGTCAAAGAGAGTAAGAAAGAGTAAGGACATAAATTAATCAATAAATAAGGAACAAGATTTCTGACGAATAACCTATGTGAAAAAACATCCACAAGCAGCAAATGATATATGAGAAGGAACAAAAGGTACAAAATTGATCGAGAATTGCAGATAACCTTAATTTTCTGTTGAAAAAGACAAAAGAACAGTCCCACGAGACCCCCAAAGAAAAAACCATATTACCTTCATGGCAAAGGATGCATCAGCAAGGCTTTGTAAAGATCCTATTCTTGCATTTGTATATTTTTCCTCTTCATCATGTGATAGCCCACTAATATATGAGCCATCTGTCACAATGATGCCTGAGCCATGATCACTATTAGAATTGGCATAAACCACGTCTAGGCATGGAATCTTGATCACTGGATTGGCAGTATCATTTGTCACTATTAGTAATTTACATTCCATATTTTCGGTAGGCATATTAGGCACATTTTTCTGTGGAATAATGGGACTAGAATAACTAACCAAAGCTATTTTCGTTAAAGTTCTGGGAAAAAGCAATAACCCTTCCTTATATCTAACTTTGAAGAACTTTGAGCTCCTTGTAGTCTCACTAACATTAATCAAACTAAGTAGGTCTTCTCCATCATTTCTCAAAGAGATGATAACAGTCTCCCTCTTGTTGCAGGTCTCAAGAGACTCAATATCTAAAGAAATTGAACCATTTAAGTAACTAAAATTTGTGTTACTACGCACTTCTAACTCCAAAGGAAGAACAACTGCATTCATTCTATCTTTGGTGGAACTCCACATTTTTAAACAGATAGCTCCAAAAATCTTTCCTTCTGTATACGGCCACAATCTCATCTCTAAGATTGGCTCAGTCTTGTGAGCAGATAGATCCCACTGCTTCTGCGGTCTAATATCCAGCCATCTCAAAACCAATTTACTATTCTCCACTCTGAACAATTTGTTATCAGTGAGAAAATAGTCAAGTTCAGTTGATGACTGCTGCAACGCATCCGTTTGACAAACAACATGCACAGATTGGTCTGTTTGTCCAGCTAATGAAACCCATGCACTCACTTCCTCCACGTGAAGGACATCATCAAAGGGATTATAAATCGACAAGTTCCTAATCAGACTTTTACCGGAAGGAATGCTAATTCCTACTAAAGGCTCTATCTTGTAGGGGGACTCAACAGCTACTCCTCTAGCTTGAATTATGAAACCCCCAAGACTCGTCTGGAGAACTAGATGTGCTGATGATGAACCCACCCATCTTGGCAAGAAAATGAAGGCAATCGTAGCAGACTCACCCGGCGCCAATTGCAGCTTCTCGAAATTATAAGCATAGTACTGGGGGTCAGTACTAAAGGGACCGTAAACATCCAAAACACCATTCTTGTATGCGTTCTTCACAGTCAAGAACGCCATCGAAGGGGTGTACAGACTATTTTCCCCCCAATCTAAAAAAGGAGGACTTATCTCCACAGTCACAGATGAAGAGCCATTGAGAAGGCCCGAATAGATATCTTTGTCATGGTCGTCGAGGCCAGCAGTCATCATACTCAGCGTCCTAATCCAAACATCAGGAACAAGCGGCGCCATACACGAGGCAACATCATCCCCACCGCTATTCTTCCCACCGGAGCTCAGCCCGCCGTCGATGCCACCCACGGTGTCCACCAGACGGCAAGAAACGGCACCTCCACTGACCATCTTGTAAGCTGCGACACTTCCCGATCGCCACTCCGAGCTCGCGCAGCCCTCCCGAGCATCAAAACCAGGTTCTTTGCAGCTGTCCTCTTTCAGAGACCCAAAACCCCTTAGGGTGGAAGGAAAGCAAAAGGAAGTAGAACCGGAGCAGATATCCCGAAGCGAACCATCCACGCAAGAACCAGAAGCACCAGCAACCGATACGCTGAACACAGTCGACAAGCAAAGAACCAAAACGAACCCACCAAGAGATGGACGAAGCCCCTTCCGCCGCCGCAACGATCGCCTGAAAAGGGAAAAGACAGCCAAAAGGATTATCGCAACCATCGGCATCCAAAAAAGTACCAAATTTGACGGTGAAATCCACGCCAAGAAGAAAAGAAGAGGAAAAACGCAATCTTTTGGGTGGTTTGGAGCTTTCGAGAGGGCCCAACTCTATCCAAAAGAAGAAGAGATGGATGATTCAAGAATAAGCAAAAGAGCAACATATTAGCTATCGGGATACGGAGAAGAAGAAGAGAGGGGGAAAGGTTACAGAAACTGAGCTGGAGGAGGAGGGCGGGAGGGAGGGAGGGAGGTGAGGTGAGTGTACCGTGAGGGGGAGGGGACGTAAGCAGCGGCGTGTGCCGTCGATCGGTGGTGCATCATGATGGGGTGAGAGGCATACGGCGACCCTGCGGCGTCCGGCCGCTTCCGGTCGGCGCAGAGAAAGTGGAGGCGGACGAGGAGGAGGGAGACTTCGAGGAGATGGCCGAAGCGAATAAGAATCCAACCTTTTAACGAGTATTTTTATTGCATGTCAAAATGACACTCGTGCCCCCTCCACGCAATGGACACGTGAGTATCACGTGCGAATGGGTGGGTGGAAATTTGAATTGCGTTGGCTTTGCGCTTTAATAAAAGAAGAAAAATAAATATAATGGCTATTTAATGATGGAATAAAGCTTAGCGATCAGGACTGAGATAATCACATGAAATTTAATAGATCCAATAAGATGGAAATTATATATTTTCTAACTTTTTGGGTCAATTTCATGGCTATAAATTATAGAAATAAATAGAAAATATTATCCAAGTGATATTGATTTTTTTTATGAACGATGTTATAACTTACAAAGAATGAATTCAATGCAGACTACACATTAAAAGTCTCAAAGGGCCTTTTTGGATCCAAGAAAAAGGTGTATTAATGTGCAGAATTTGCTGTCTTATAATAAGCAAAAGCTTGAAGGTTTGGTAGTGGATAGGAGGGGGATGAGGGTAGGAAAACCTCCTTTTTGTTTTATTGGACTGTCTGTCATAGCAAAAATGATTTATTATAATGTCTCTCATCATTTCTCTATTAGGATCTGTGTGATGCCATCTTAGCAAGCAGTTAGTTTAACATTAAACAAAACTAAACCAACTATAAGCTAATTAGATATGAAAAGCTTGAACCAATCAGGATGCTAATTTCTCTTAATTTGGTATTAAATCATAAGACCATAAATTTCACATGTGTTGACTTTATACATCATAAGTGTCATTATAACACTATAAAAAAAAGCTTAGGTCTCCAAAGTGGCATTTGAAGCGCAGGTGGAACCTTATATTTAAGTTTATTAAAAACCAATAAATAATCCATTAACTTCTATCCAAAAATGTAATGCTATTTAAGACCAATTATAATTTATATTGGTTAGTATGAATTAAATGGATATATCATTTAGAATTGAATTAATAGCTGTCTAATTTTAATTTTTTATATTATGCAAATATATTTATATTAAATTTAAATTTATTTTGCCAAAACAAAAAGGGGTGTCCAATTTTGACTTTTCGCCATGTGCAGTGGACTGACGGAAGTCAGCCGGCTTCGTCGGACGCTGGCAGTCTGGCGGCGGTGTCACGGCCAATACAGTCGTTAACCTACCGTTGACGGCACAGATCGCCTTCACTAATATCACATCATTTTAGCCAAGACCGATGTTTATAAATCCGAGTTATTTTCATTCAAATATTTCACTTCATTTTAAACTCATTCAAAAAAAAATATATATATATATATATGTATATATATAATATCGGTCGTTATTCGATCAGTGTGGCGGAGGTGGCGCCCGCCGTGAGAGCCGCTCCGTTAGGTCACCTGACATGTTCCCCGGATAGAGGGGCCCGTTGCTGGTGCACGTATAGATGGTCGGAGAAAGGGACCCGCACGAGGTGAGGTTTCCTGTTGGCTTGCGGCGGGACGGGGCCCAGGGGATCGGGTGGGGCTGCGCCTGCCATCTGAGGTACTCGAGTAACCCGTCCAATGGTTTCAGTCGAGAAAGGACCCCATCACGAGCAGCACGGGGACCGCGACCACATGTTGACTTCCTCTCTTTCGGACGGACGGTTCCCACCACCGCGCTTTTGGACGGACCAATAAATGCTTCCCAAACAGTCCCACCCTATTTTTCGCGGTTCTTGATTTTTTCCTTTTTCCAATTCATTCATATTATATATATATAAATATATAAATACAAATAATATATATATACCAAAAATACCCTCAACTACCTATCTATTTTACATCCTTTTTTCCTTATTAAAAAAATAAGGAAAAAAAAGAAGATGTTACAAACCCTATAATGTAGTGTGAAAATATTATAAACATAATGTTGTGACAATATTTTTGTATTGCATTATAACTTTTTTCTGCTATTGTTGAGAACAATATAAAACTAGTAGTTGTTCCTACGGATTGATCGATAAGAAAAGAAACGAAATAAAATATTTAAATATTAGGGGAAAAAAAAAATGTGAACGCGGTTTGAGAATTTTGGAAATGAGGAATAAGTATTGGGGAAAACTCAAATAAGAAAGACTTCTTTCAAGAATTTACTTCATTAACAAAAGGACATAGGGAATTCTTTAAAGAATTTACTTCATGAACAAGGAAGATGACTACCCACACAGAGAATAATTGACCCAAGTGGATTCTGATTCTTGACACTTCAAGTCTATATTAGAAAATTCAAGTGGACTTGCGTCATTGGGATTAATCTGTTGTCATGTTGCACATTCATTCGTATTCTAATTTGTGCCATTTTGACATTGTGTATTGCACTCCATTTGTGCTATGATTAAACGAAAGAAACCCAAATTCCTTCATAAAAAAAGAAAGAAAAATCTCAATTTGTAAGCATTCAATCTTATACGAGCGGCAGAATAACAATAAATTGAGATGACAGAGTGCAATTACACGGTCGGTATATATTTGGAAGTCATCAAGCCACACCAGTCATGTTCTTTGACCGATAAGAGAGACATATTTGATTGACAAAAACACCTACGTCCTCCTTCGATTGAGTCCCTGTCCACAAAAAGGTTTAATTTATGTCCCTTTTCTTAAGAGGCTTAGCTTAACAAAATCCACCATACATCAAGGAAAACATAGTTCCGTCCGACAAACTTCTCACTCAGAGGGAGAGAACAAAGAACAATTTCTAGTGCTCATGGATTGATACAAAGGTTGGACACAAGAACACTTACAAAGCTAGGAAAATTTTTGAGAAAGCTTGGAACTAAATGTCTTAATTCGATAACCATAAATTCCAAAAGCTTAAATTATTAGGAAAGGATTCGATATATCGGATTAGGGTATTTATAAGCTGGAGTTTGAGCCAGACATAAGGGCCCAATATATTCATAAACATCAACATTTGCAATAATTAGTTCCAATTCCAGGCAAAATCACAAGTTAATACGATGATAATCCAGGCAATCGACGAGAAAAATTAGCTACACATTGAAATTGTTCTGCTGTCAAAGTAACCACATTTAATTGATACAAACTCTTGTTAACTAAAATGATGTTTTGAAGTCAAAAAGTAATTACACTAAACAGGCAAGTCAATAATGTGGCTGCTTGAGTTTGCTAATCTTTCAAAGTTTTTGCAGTTGAGATGCTCTGGGTTCAAGTAACTATCATGGAAAATGACCTAACTATTCGACCACAAGGAGTCCTTTCAACATCAAGTTCAGCAGCTTGGCTTATCTTTTATGAATCAACCATGTACCATCAATTGGTTCTTTCACAACAATAATCCTTGTCCTAACACATGTTAAGCATATACTTTCACACAAAAGCAAGCTAGTCATAATTTTGACAAATCTTATATTTGGGGAAATTCTAGTTCAAACTTGTTAGTTTAAACACCATACAACAAGGCTTATGACTGACTCACCAACTACCATTGACCAATACAATTATGTTGGATTCTTTCTGAATCAGCAACAAATTATCTCTTATTTCGCTTGCTGTTGGTTGCCATATAATGCAGAAGCCCCATAGGATACTTACTGCATACATGCTTGGGCAGTAGGGAGGTAATTAGTATCCGTTCTACACAAGCCCTCAATATATATGCCATTCCACTTTCTGCCATGTTGAGCTGTTGATGGGCAGCAACAGCATCAATAGATCAGATGGATTGGTCAGTCAGCACTCCCAATTTGGATGAAGGATAAAACCTTCCAGGTTTTTGCTACACCAACTTACTAATCAGGCAAAAGCACAATCTCATGGGCAGCAACAGCATCAATAGATCAGATGGATTGGTCTGTCACCACCCCCAGTTTGGATGCAGGATAAAACCTTCCAGGTTTTTGCTACGCCAATTTACTAATTAGGCAAAAGCACAATCTCATGGGCAGCAACAGCATCAATCCATTTTTCACCACCCCCAGTTTGGATGCAGGATAAAACCTTCCAGGTTTTTTGCTACACCAAGTTACTATCGGGCAAAAGCACAATCTCATGGATATGATCAAAGACATTTATCTCTTTAACATGATCAAGCATGTGCAAACCAAAGAAGAGCAATCAAAAGTCTTCCATTTCAATAAGGTTGAAATTTTTACTATGATCTGAAATGAAATTTGGATTGTTTTAAAGACATTGAACTGGTCTGTGAAGATTTCAGCAGCAAAGCAGAGCCCTAACTTGATCTCAGACAATCTCCTAGATTTTGAAGAAAATGAAACAAGAAACATTCTTCTCCAAGACTAATTCCTCTTGCAGAAAAGAGTAACAAATGCTCTAGATTAGAAGTTTGAGACTCAATACCTACTTATTTGCAGGATCGGCAGATGCACTATTTGCTTGAAAGAAATTGTACCATAATTGTACATAAGTTGGAAGAAAACAAACTAATAGCATAACAATCTATCTATGAACTTGAGGTAGAGATGAGTGCTATATGTCACTTATGTTGACAACATGCCGTAAGAACTATTGCCAAGATCTACCTACAGTCAAAAAGCTTGAGACCACTAAGTTTCCCAACTGGAATGATAACGGAGACAATTGCATGCTCAAATTTCGGAAACTTCTTTAGCTTCATTTTTAATTTCTGATAGATCTTCTAACACCTATCAACATCGGGTACAGATTATGAACAAAAAAATACTTCTTTTTAGCTTTTTCTCCGTGCAGTAAGTTTTGAATATATTGATACTCCAAAGAACTCCTACAAGACAATTCGAAGCATTTGGGAGATTTTAATTCATCACATCACATCACATCAATCAAAGAGAGTCAAGTAAGTTTCTTAATTGAAGAGAGTCCTGACCTAATCGTCGTGGCCGAAGCAGCTACGAAGGTAGTTCTCCTCCATCCAGTATTGGAGGTCCTCCACCCAGATCGTCTGCTTCTTGTCCTCCGCCGCCGCATCCCGGCCCTGCTGATGGCGCCTCGATTTCGACGGAGGAGGCAGTTGTGGAGGCGTGGCCACTGGTGCGGAGGGACGAAGGGCCGCTTGCGGTGATCGAATCCAAATGCCGGCCTGGGAAACCCTGTTATCATCCCACACAAAGGAGTAAATGATTGCTTTGGGGGCGCTCGCCAACTTCTGTTATCTATTTGTTATTATTGTCATTATAATTACCATACAAATAGGGGGGGAAAAAAAAGCTTCCACGCTCGCTCAGGCGCGCGGCGGCAGATTCCATCTTCCTCCATAATGGGCCCCACGTTATTATGCGGGCCCCACAGAACCTCTCATCAGATTCGGACACGTCACCAGAATAACAAACGCTTTCTTTTTGGTTCAACATGGCAACGAATCCGACCCCAAATGTCTCAGTCCGATCGGACTCTCCAATCCCCTCATTCCCCAGTCCACTTTTCGGGGATGCGGACTGGTGCCACCAGTGATCGAAGCTGCTTTTCCGGCTAGAACGCGGCGGCGTTGGACGACGACGGCATGGTCCCGTTGGCGGTGATCCTGAGGCGACAGATGTCGTGGGAAAGGATCGAGAAGCTGGATGTACTCTACGGGTCGGCGAGCGAGAGCAACAAGGGGGAGGACTTCACTCTCGTGAAGGCCGAATGCCAGCGAGTTCCCGGGCATGGTGACACCACGTTCTCGGACCCTGCGGTAATAAACCTTCTGACTCACAAAGTTCATATTTTGGATAGTCCCTTTTGTATTTGTAGGATTTGACTGCAGAAGAGGTAACACAATCTTAGTTCCGTACTTAAGAGTTTCAGTCTACAGAAGAGGTAGGGATTTTTCGCGGAGGCGATTGTCACGACTTTAGCTGGAGTTTCCTAAGGCGTGAGGCACCATTACGGACAAGATGCGAACTTAGCTTGCGTTGCCTGAGTCGCGTTTCGCCCTTGCGATATTGCTCCACAAAGATCAGCCCACTTGCAACCTCTCATAGGTCCCGAAAGACCTGTAAAAGAGAAAGTTGATTTTCGAAGAATGAACGACGGACAAGTTCCGACGTCTCGCGGAAAAGGGAAGCTTTACAAGCAATTCAGCGAGCACCTTGCGTGCACGAGAGAAAAGAGGGAGAGGGAGAAAACAAGGACTTCAGAGGGTTGAACGAACAGCTGCAAGTCCATAAACAGCTGCTCACCGGGTGCCGAGTGCCGGGTGCGACAACAAGTTCCCGTCAAGGTAACGTGCGAACTTGCGAAAGGTTGTTCAACGCTCGACACTATACCGAAGCCTCATCCAGCCCTGTGCCACCCGGGTGGTTCCAAGGGGCTGAAATGGCTGACATTTTGTGAGCGGAAGCGGACTGCAGAAAACAGCCTGTGGCACACGAAAACGGGACTGTTTTGGGGCTGTTTTGCTTGGTTCGGTGAGCGATCGCTTTGTAACGCTGCAACTTGTTCGAACTTTACATTTTTACAAGCAAAATGACTCAAAACCAAGACAAAACATGCTGCCAAGCAGCTGTACATGTAGATGAGAGCGATGAACGGTTCGTTGAACGGAGTTGTTGCGGGTGCGCAACGACCGTTCGTGACAGAATGCCAACGAGTTCCCGGGCATAGTGACACCACGTTCTCGGTCCCTGCGGTAATAAACCTTCTGACTCACAAAGTTCATATTTTGGATAGTCCCTTTTGTATTTGTAGGATTTGACTGCAGAAGAGGTAACACAATCTTAGTTCCGTACTTAAGAGTTTCAGTCTACAGAAGAGGTAGGGATTTTTCGCGGAGGCGATGCTGTTAGATCTTTGTTTGATATATGTTGGCTTGAGAGAGTGTTGATAAAGCTGATCGATTCCCTTAAGGGGTTCAGACAATTGTTGCTTGAACTTTCAATGTGAGAGGTCAACGGGACTTTGGCTTGTTGGTGTACTTCAACTGTGTAGCCAAGATCAGCTCTTTTTCTTGTATTAGCTACTGTTAGAAACTTGATATGCTTAAATCAATTATATTGATGTTTCTTAATGTATCACTTACTATCAAGAGCTTCTTGTGTTTAGGCTATGTTTGCTTTGGCTTGCAGAATATGTTCACTGGAGTTTTCTTTTTCTTACAGCTTTTTGATGGTCACAACGGGTTTGAGCAGCTGCTATATACTCCAAGGAGAATCTCTTCTATATACTCCAAGCAGCTGCTATGTATTGACTTATTGGAGCTTACATATGGTACAACTGATTAATTATCTTCTACAGAATAACTTCCAGAGTATAACACTTGTGGCCTATGTGGAGCACCTTAGCTCGGCAGACTAATGCTTACCATGAAGAAACATCTTCTAGATTATAATTTCTCTATGAGGAACTGATACAGTAATATGAACCATTTTCTCAGCTGGTGTTTCTGCTTCATTAACTTCTCTTCTTTAATTTCCATCTTCTGCAGCATCCTTCTTTTCAGCATTCTAGTTGACAGATATATCCTTGGATATTCTTGCGCACAAGTTAATGACTTTTGTCAGAACTGGTTCTGGGAAGACATTGCTGGTGTTTCTGAACTTGTGTCAAATAGTACAGTGTACTAACTGCTAACATGGTGCAAGTTTAATAGATCAGCATAAACATATTAGATCCGTATAGTATTTGCTGTAGAAATGGAATTATTAACAACATACTATACTATATATATGTGCAATTGTCAGCAGTCAGCAGCATGGAAACAAACTAAACAATAAATCTTATTCTTCATTATTCGCACTTTTCTAGCTTCGTGATGCTTTTTCAAGTCTCTATATTTCGTTTTATTCTTAGAGTTGTTTATCTTTCTGTTATAACAACATATGTTCCAAGACGAGAAGACAGAGCAGTTCTCAGGCATTCTATTTAATATTGTAAGGCACCAATGAGTTCCTTTTTCTTTATTCTTTTCCACCTCCTCTCTTGCTTTCATTTCTTTCAGTGTTTTTATGCAAAAATGAGCAAGATGCTATTACTGTTTATTATATAAAGGGCAAAACTAATTTCATCTGTAAGCTTGTAAACCTATGAAGCATGAATGCTACAAAATGTTTGCCATGTCAATACTGATACTCACATGTGGAATATTTCAAAAGAATAAAACTTTTGGATACATCTACTTTATTTTAACATTAATGTGTTTTATGTATCCCGAACAATTGTATCAAATATAATATCTCAGAACATAATGAACATTGGTAGTTTTCATGTAATTTGATTTTTCACTTGACATTTTGTGTATTTTTTAATGTTCTCTAGATGTTTGTCATTATTGATTCAAGTTTCACAGATGATGGCCATGGATTGTCTAGATTATCTAGTCTACCATAGAAACTGTAAAAAAATATCAGATCATATACTTGTATTATCTGCTGTGTTCCTGCTATATGAGTCCTGATTTTATAAAAGAAATTGTCATGTCAGCATGAGAGTGTGATCTTAAGTTTCTTAGGAAATTATCTTGCCTTCATCTAGTTTCTATTTAAATATTTTTCAGTTTGGTCCTCTTTGATGCTGGCCTGGTGGCTTGTGCCTATCAATCAAAATTGTTAAGGACCTAAGGTGTTGAAGAGGGAGAGGAGAAAAATTGAAAACCAAAAAAGAAATCCATTAGAGATTAACAATCAAAAGAATATACCAGAAGTCGATGCAAGATTTAAGGTGGTTCGATAATTTTCATCTACGTCCATGGAGAAAATCAAATTCTTCAATATATGAGATCAATTATAAGACCGTTGAATCATCCTCACTCAAGCACGAATTCTCTTGCACACCTCTCTCACAAAAACCCAAAGAATTCTTCTCTCAATCATTTCTAGAAATCCTAAAGAATACCTTAAGGAGCAACCAAAGTGCCTTGACTTTTCCTCTCACTAAAACCAGGAGACTCAAGGTATATGTATAGGAACAAACACTATTTCACTAAAGAATTTCAATTTAATTAGGATTCTACTAACTAACTTGAATACAATTAAGACTCCTAAAAGTACTTACCAACCATAACACAAAGTCTTGTATACAATGGCTCTTATATCACGATACAGTTACTGTAGCTAGGTATCATTTGAGTTCAATTTTCAGGAAGCTGTGCACACAGTGGGAGTTCAAGATGATACTGCATCCATTGTGGTTGACATATTACCATCGGAGAAAATATCACTTTCTTTTCCACCTTTTTAGAGGCCAGGAACAAGTGTATTTAAGAATATGTTCAGCTGAAGATCTTCTGAATCATCATTATTTTCAGATAGAGACTATTCTGAAGCAGACATGGTTGAAGAAATATTTATGGGTCCCCAGTCCTTGCTCAAAGGTCAGTGTACTGCAGCAAACCCTGACTTAACAAGATTTAAGCTTGAATTCTATAGTATATACGAAACTGCTAGTTTAGATTTCAGTTCATTTTGCTTATTGTTTTGCCACATATCATCTTTTCAGTGTGAGTGTTACTCTTGCATATTTATATTGTTATGTCCATCCAGCAAAAGTGATGGGGTTCCTTGTGAAACACAAGTTTGCAAATTTGCATATATCTTGAAATCATTCAAAGGTTTTCCTTAGATATTATTTGATTTCAAGGACTAGTTATGTATAATCAATCATTAGTATAGCTCAATCAAACCACCTGCTACCCACCTTATGTCAGGTAGATTATGGCCTAAGTAAAAAGGTCATTATAGTTGAACTCAAATATTTGGGAATATGTGTTTGTTGCTCATGCTGATCTCAAGAGAAATAAACAAGATAATGGAATACAGAATGTCTTGTGGTGTTTTCCATGATATCCACTATGGATTGGCATAATCAAGTTGCAGCCTATCATCTAGCTTTAGAGCAGGAAGGGCACAAGAATTCATAGGTCCTGCAAATGCAATGAGAGGAGCTTTTGTGAATAAACATAGACCTTCCTGCTGTTGAATTAATGTCACAAGGATTACTTGGCATCAAATGAAGACCTTCCTGCTGTAGAAACTCCTGCTAGGTTATATATACATATAGATCAAGACAAAGAGGAACTTTTTGTGAAAATTTGTGCTTGTTTATGCAAGTTGATGTGATCTGCAACAGTTAAAAGGTCAAGTTATCAACAAGTAATGTGCAATGGCAGGTTAGATCTAGAATATCCAGTGTGTACCATGTTCAAGATGCTCAACTGTGCTGCTATTTTCCAGTTGGAGATGAAAGCAAGGGAAGGCGTTTCTGCGCATGATGGTTCATCAAGACCTGGAAAAGTGCATCCCCGGAATGGTCCTTTCCTTTGCTAGATTTGTCAAACCAAGAAGGAAGCCATGGAAAGAAGACGTCCATAGGGAGGTATAACACTTACTATGATTCTTCTGGAGTTCTTTTTACCATATAAATCACTTGATATGTTGTAATATTTTCCCTTCTTTATCCAGATTGTGCCTACAGAGATAACTGAATAATCGCTGCAACTGTTGGTATTAATGGATCCTACTTCTGGCGCAACCTCATCGGCAGTTCAACAGCTTATCAAGTCAGCTCTCTATGCCTCGGCAGCATGCAAAAGAGCCAGTTCCTCTGCAGATTGCGGTAACTGAGAACATTTTGCTCCCTTACTCTGAGGCCTTAGTAGATTCGAGATAACAGTGTGTTACTTTTTCATCTTGTGTTCCATAAATTCACAAGAATAGATCGGATTAGCAATTCTTTCCTGGTTATCTGCCATGTACAAGAACCGATACAGAGGTGTTAAAACGGTCAGTCAGTACTTTGCACCTTTATTTCTTGCTTAAGCAAGCCTTGTTTTCTTAATTCGCTAAACATGGTGTTTATTATATCTCTTTGTTGCTGGTAAGTTTAGAGTGCAAAATTAACAAACAGGTGCCACATTGCCTTGCTTACATGTCTCTCATTTCTCATGTTGATGTTTTTTTAATCTTTTCCTTCTATGGCTCCAAAAATATTGATCTGTCAATAACAAACAGTCCTGCAGGATATCCAATCTGTTAATGGCAAATGATGTGTTGAAGCTAACCTGACTTGTACCTGCTTTTGCAAGAGGCATTATGGTTAAATCTCGAATTTGAGGCTTCTCTTGACTAGGGCACCGGATTTGGAATCCCAAATTTTATGTGCAAGAAGGTATTTTTATTGAGATAGCTCTGGAACTCAAGTTAGTAATAAATATGAGAGAGTTTATATTATGCATGAAGCAGTCTTAATTCTAGTTCAGTAGCTCTTTATAGGGGATATTGATATACTGACATGGGCTGATTAGGATCTACATATTAGATTTTGATTGACTAATAAACATTTACCATACCACAACCTTCAAGATTGTTTTATTATAATTTGGATAAATGTCAGTATATTGGAGATAGTTCTTAGTTCTGTTCCTAAATGTTGGATTCAACTTGGAAGAGCCATCCATGAGAAGAAGTGACATAACTTGGGAGTTGGGAAGCCGTTGTCTTGGTTGGATGGATGGCCTTATCGCATTTAAGGATCACAATGTTACACCCTTCATGATTTGGACATGCATCTTCCCATGCTTCTTAAAGCCTAGGCAAGATGTTGAAGTCTATTTATCATGAAAATGTAGTTGAGATTTCTTTTGTTTATTTGGCCAAATACTAATTTGGAATTATATACGCTGTAAAAGCTAATCTTCGCACGAAAACTAAGAGTGATGGAAATGATAAAAATAATAAAAGATAAGAATAATTATTGAATAAGTTTTATTGAAGCAAGATGGTACTCCTAACAAGGATATCAATCTTGGATCGATACAAATAATGGTTTATAAGCGAGAGACAGGACAAGAGCAAATCACTGCTAGTGTTGCGATTACTGTTGCTGTGAGGGCACAGGCGTTCCCTTAATTCTTTGTTTTTCTGTTGAAAAAATCTTATCTTCTATTAGGAAGCAGTACATCTCACACAACTAACATCCATCGGTCGTATACTTCACAGGAATAGATTGTTCCTCAGCAGCACACCAAACTATGATTCCATGGTGCAATAAATGACTCTAAAGACGGCAGATGAGATGAGAAACCACGTCGACGTCCTTCACCTCCCATGGTGTCTACGTTCATACACATGAAGAATCAAGTATGTCACATCGCCACAGGGACAACATCGATGGCTGACCATCTCAATCCATCTTCCCATGCTTCTTAAAGCCTAGGCAAGATGTTGAAGTCTATTTATCATGGAAATGTAGTTGAGATTTCTTTTGTTTATTTGGCCCAAATACTAATTTGGAATTATATACGTTGTAAAAGCTAATCTTCGCACGAAAACTAAGAGTGATGGAAATGATAAAAATAATAAAAGATAAGAATAATTATTGAATAAGTTTTATTGAAGCAAGATGGTACTCCTAACAAGGATATCAATCTTGGATCGATACAAATAATGGTTTATAAGCGAGAGACAGGACAAGAGCAAATCACTGCTAGTGTTGCGATTACTGTTGCTGTGAGGGCACAGGCGTTCCCTTAATTCTTTGTTTTTCTGTTGAAAAAATCTTATCTTCTATTAGGAAGCAGTACATCTCACACAACTAACATCCATCGGTCGTATACTTCACAGGAATAGATTGTTCCTCAGCAGCACACCAAACTATGATTCCATGGTGCAATAAATGACTCTAAAGACGGCAGATGAGATGAGAAACCACGTCGACGTCCTTCACCTCCCATGGTGTCTACGTTCATACACATGAAGAATCAAGTATGTCACATCGCCACAGGGACAACATCGATGGCTGACCATCTCAATCTGTACTCCTGGATTTAGTAGTTGCCGTTGAGTCCTGCCGGCGTGAGAGCTACACAATCTATGTCACTTACGACGTCATGATTTGATAAGATTACGGACTAATTTGATCCAAATTATTAATCATTGAAGTCCATAGTAATATGCACAGTCTTTGTTAAGATTTAGTATAATTTTGATCGAATTCTAATATTATATATATATATATATATATATATANATATATATATATGAGATATAGTCTAGTAATAGCTCTACGAGCTAACTCCATCCATGGATAATTATTTTCAATTCAAAATTTTTTATTATGCTCAAATATTAGATTAACTCTGATATCAAATATCATGACCTAACTTAATATAATATTTGGTCTATTAATTTTATTTAACCTAAATTATTGATTAAAATGTTTAAGTTAAAATTAATATTAGTATGCTCATCTAATCCTTAAAAATTCATCATAGTCTTACTTAACTTTTTATAAGAGAATAATTAAGGTATTACATATGACTTTGCAATAGTATCAACATTATATATATATATATATATACATTTACAAGTGAATCTAAATGATTGTGCCAGTTAATTACTGTATAAAAATAGATACACATGTAAAGATAATAAAATATTTAAAAAATAAAATTAAAATTTTATATATGAAGTGAATATGGAAAGAGAAATAAGTAATCCTCTCACTTAGAAAATTTGAGCCACATATATTCAATGACTAATAAATAGCCCTGATTTGGCTCATAACTTGCAACTTAGTATATTCAAACCTCATCAATTTCACTCAAACTCAATAAAGTAATTTAAATTGATCGTGGTAACCTTAACGAGATAATAGATCAAATCGATCATGCCACATTATTCCCAAGATTAAATAACAGTCTCCCACATACACATTACACGTATAAGTTTTTGGATTCCACTGACCACATGTAATCTCATATATATTAAATCATCTATTTAGCTTCAGTGGTTTCTGATATCTCGAGAGCAGATTGATTCTGTGCCACCTTCTTCCTTAGCGTTGTCTCTCTAAAGAAGCATAGGCTCACATGGATGAGGTGCTCGGCCATGTTCCATGTCTTTATTGCATGGTGGCGCATTCATAAGATTAGATCTCCTCTTATCCTCTTTGAACATTCATTCATGTTGTTGGCACCCAACAAAATGGGCTTAGAAGATTCATATCACTATGCCTTGTTCTCATACATAATCATAAAACTATTGATGATGATGGTAAGAAAACAAGAACAGGGAACTTTTTCTAGATTATATATCTTAAATTTTAGATCCAGATTGTATCTTAATTATTATCGTTTCATTAAAAGCTTAAATTTGAAGATGAGAGATGGTCTTTTGATGTCTCATGTGATTGATTAGTCCTAACAATTGCATTCATACAATGTTCTATTGTGGTTTCTTTCAACCCAATAATAAAGCTTGTAGTAGCTTTTGCTTGCCAACTAATTAGGCATGCATGATATCATATATAGATCTTTAAATGACATATGGGGGGATAAAGAATGAGATGAGAAAGAAGCTGGAAGACAGCAGGTGTACATGTCGCGATACCATCACTACCCGTGAAAGGCACCCTTGTGGTTATCTTCTTCATGGCTCCCCCGTGACTTCCATCTCCCTGCCATCCAAGAAAGAGCCACCGTTTGCTTTGCTCATAAATGTAGTTTAAAGCATCCGATGGAGTCATACGAGATGAGAAGGGTAACTCATCAGAAATCTGGCGACGTGATCTTTCATGCGTTTAGGGTCTCATGTGATGCCACCCACCTCAGTCGATTTTGATCGCGAATTCGATATAGTGAAATTGATCTGATCACTCTTTCGAGTACTGCCATGTCTGGAAGAGGAGAAGCAGTTCACCTTGAGATCGTATGGTCTCAAAATCATGACTCGACGGAGAGAGACTCTCTCTCGATGTTAAGATATTCGTAACTCGCTTTGGTTTGTTCATGTTTAGAATAGGAGAAGCAGTTCACCGACAGCAAAGCTTACTTTTGCCATTGTGGTTGAGTTCAGAGTAGCAGAACTTATGTTCATGAACGTTCACTCTCCTTCTTCTTCTTCTTCTTCCATAGAACGCCAGAGAAAGAGAGTGACGACTGCATGGGAATGCATCTCGGGATCGAATCCGAGCCGTTCATTTCTAAGATTCAAAGATCTGCACCGAATCTTGGTGACGTCTTGACGTGCATAGCACCTGCGGGGCCCCCCAGTGCGGTGGGGACGTACGTCCGATGGGTAACTTCTGAAGTGACATATCGATTTAATTATACTATTCCTAAATTGCCCTCGTAATTATTGAAAATACCGGAAAACCAAATGGACTCTCATTTCATTTTGCTCACGGAGGTGGGGCATTTTAGTCCGAAAGGATATAATTTTCCCTCGAATAATAGGATACGTATGTATATATATAAGGCAGAGTCACCGTCTCTGCCGGTGCTGAAGAGACCGAGGCCTTGTCAGCAGCATCTTCTCCAGATACGATGGCCGACGTCGACCGGAGGGTGCCCTCGGGGCTGATCCCGGCCCCGTACGCCGCCGGGCTCCGCCGCCTCTCCGCCCGCGCCGCCCCCGCCCCCTCCCCACGCTCCGGCTTGGCCTCCTTCTCCCCCCTTGCCGACGCCGTCCTCTCCCACCTGCGCGCCGCCGGCGTCCCCCTCCTCCCGGGTCTCTCCCCCGCTGAGCTCGCCCACGCAGAGGCTGAGCTCTCCTTCGCCTTCCCCCCGGACCTGCGCGCCCTTCTCTCCCTCGCCCTCCCCTCCGCCCCCGGCTTTCCCGACTGGCGCCAGCCCCGCCGCCTCATTCCCGCCCTCCGACTCCCCCTCGCCGCTGCCTCCCTCCAGATCAGGCGCCGAGCCGCTGGCGCTGACCCAGCCCGCGCAGCCCTCCGCCGCGCTCCCCTCCTCATCCCCGTCTTCGAGCGCTGCTACCTCCCCGTCCGGCCCCCGCTCGCGGGGAACCCGGTCTTCCTCGTCGACGAGTCCCGCATCTCCTGCTGCGGCGTCGACCTCGCCGACTTCTTTCGCCGGCAGTCGCTGCTACCCTCCTCGTTCCCCGCCCCGCCGCTCCGCCGCCAGCTCTCCGCCGCCGAGAAAACCCTCCTGCCGCCGCCCCCACCGTCCGACTCGAGGCGGAGCCTCGACTCCATCGCCGGAAAAACTCCCCGCTGGATCGAGTTCTGGAGCGACGCCGCCGCCTCCGACCGCCGTCGCCAGAGCGCCTCTTCCGCCTCGGACCCGGAGCTGTTCCTGGAGATCCGAGTCAAAAGGCTCCCCGACTGGGTGAGGAGCTACTTGAACCGGATGGGGACGGTGCTTAAGGATGGCGGGTGGGGGGAGGCCGAGGTGGCGGAGATGGTGGAGGTGACGGCGGCGACCGGGTTCTGCGACGGCAAGGGAGACGCGGCGGCGGTCGACGGGCAGGTGGTTCTGGACGCGCTCCTGCTGAAGGCGGTCCGCTGCTCGGACTCGCTCCGGCGGGCGGGGTGGAGTTCCGAGGAGGTCTCCGATGTCTTGGGGTTCGACCTCCGGCCGGAGCGGCGGCGGAGGCCACCATTGAAACTACCACCGGAGATCGCCGTCAAGATTGGGAAGCTGGCCGAGGCGGTGTCCCGATCCTGAACTGTAGTACACGGGCTGTATTATCGTAAAAACTATGTATTCTTTTCTATTATTAACAGAAAAAAACACTGCTTCCTTTAGACAATACTTTTCGTATTATAAGCATGACGAATCTTTTTATCTGTATTATAAATGTGTAAATAGAAGAAGAACATCGAAGTATGCGATCACTGCTATCTTTTGGCTTAGTTTTTGTTGGATTCATTGGCCCATCTCTCTCTCTCGGAGACCGCAAGCTTTGGGAACACAGCAGCAACATAAAAGAGAGAAAGAGCCTTTCTGTTGTTTAATATGACAATTATAGTAAATATAATTCCTGTCATATTATATATATATAT
>LVTN01000394.1:165234-190613 GCA_001649415.1 Musa itinerans
ATATTATATATATATATATATATATATATATATATATATATGGAGTTCAGAGTGAAGCAGATAGCGAAGCACTTACCGAGGAAGTGGGTAGTAACCACCGGTGTATAATATCGAGGCAGTCTTAGTAGCACACGTGCCACCGCGGATGCCGCTGCAGCTACTGGCCGCACCGTGCCACCGTCCCCAACGGTCACCTGCCGCTGCTACTAGAATACAGAAGCAAATGGCTTTGCCGCTGACTCGGGCACGACTGACACTCTTGGATCCTTCTCACCGGCACTGCTCCGCCATCGGTAACGCATTAGTACTGCAAGCAAGCACCAGCTTCGTCTATGGACAGTCTGTGACCCATCGAGGCTCGCGTGTCCCCCCTCGTCGCTGTGTTGGCACCAAGACGCTAAGCAGTCGTGGAGTGCTGTTGTTGGCTCCCCGTGTCTCGGCGGTCCTTGGGACACCGGATGTCGAGGAAGGACAGCACCAGCTCCCGAAATTTGTCACAGGTGTTTGATAAAATGACAAGGGTGTTTCTCACCTGGAAGCTTGATCGGCCGTTTCGCGGCAGCCCCAAACGGGCTGCATACCTTGCTGTTCCTGGTCGGAGAAGACACGGTCGAGTGGACCCTCCGGAGAAAGGGCCACTCGTCTGCTCTTGCAGGGATTCGCAATAATAGCAGATGGTAAACATGGCAGACCAAGCTGAGAAAACTGACTTCCATTGTGTTCTTGCCGTGCGTTCTCTTCACGTCCTGTTGGAGCATGGTAATGGCTCCCAGTAAAATCATGAAGGCGATTGATTTCTTGTTCAGGAGCCGTGTCTAACCAAGCCATCCCGTTCTACAACTTTGGATAGCAGAACGCAGAATCTGACGGTCTTTGGGTCCATCTCAGAATAGGTAGCTTAAACTCAGTTTTCTCAGTCCAACATAGAAAGCGATAGGAGAGATGAGAACAACCACTCGACAACTATGTCGATGCTAGCACAAATGTAGAATGACGAAAGAGTCGCTCAACAATTGCATCAGCATCGATGTAGATGTAGAGTGATCATCATCTCTCGTCATCGCTCTTCTTATCCACAATAGTCACTCGCGGCCCTCAATGATATCGTTTGCCACCACCAACTATAATATTAAAATTATTATTATTATTTATTATTATTTTCGTTGATAAAACTGATATCATTGGAATAAACGAATCTAAACGTTTTACTTGTAGGGTCGGAAGTCGTTGCCCGATAGCGGATGGCGTCGGAGCATGTCGAGTCAGCATTTATTGTCTTCTTTATTGGGCAGAGTGGCACCCAGGTGGGGCAGTCGTCGTGACACGTCACGCCACCATTATTACCCCTATCAGTAGTGGCTCCCAGTAAAATCACGAAGGCGATTGATTTCTTGTTCAGGAGCCGTGTCTAACCAAGCCATCCCGTTCTACAACTTTGGATAGCAGAACGCAGAATCTGACGGTCTTTGGGTCCATCTCAGAATAGGTAGCTTAAACTCAGTTTTCTCAGTCCAACATTGCCTCGAGTTCTACAAGCGCCGCGAAGACTCAGGCAACATCCAAATTCTCAGCTCGAGTAAGCAAATATATCGTACAATCATTTTATCGAACATTTCACGTGCAACATTGCGACGGTCTAATCTCGAACTAATTACTCGTATTATCCCTATCGTTAATTATATTTAGTATCATAATCTTTATGTTAAAAAAAATAATGACATCTCTATAATTACAAAAATAAAACATTCGTTATCGATTTTATCAATAAAAATATAAAATAAATAAAAATAATAATTTAAATATTTCAATTGATGATGACGGACGACGATACTACTGTAAGCCACAAGTGGCTATTGTAAATAAGGAAAGCGATGGGGAGAGATGAGAACAACCACTCAACAACTATGTCGATACTAGCACAAATGTAGAATGACGAAAGAGTCGCTCGACAATTATATCAGTGTCGATATAGATGTAAAGCGATCCTCATCTCTCGTCATCGCTCTTCTTATCCACAAATTTTTTTTTGTGTGTCCGTCTGTCCCTCTCCCCCTTCTCCTTTAGAGCCTGAGGGTATTTATAGGTAAGTTTTAGTGTTACCTGATGTGCCGGCCTGCCGGGGCAGGACCGTACCTCTGATGGCGTCTGACATCGCCGTTGGTGTTGCGTGGAGGATCGAACTGCCGCAGGGTATGGGCGAAGCTTCGGTCGACGTCTTCCCCTGCCTCGGCCGGTCGTGCGGGGCCAGGCGATGAGGTCGTCCGGGAACGGTTGATGTTCGCGTGTATCAAATCAACGTTAATGCTCACTCCCTTGGGCCGTGTGCCATGGCTGACGTCATGGCACACCATGTCGCCATTGAGTAAATGAATCTAAACGTTTTACTTTCGTAACTATAAAGATTATATATAATTTTTTAAAATGTAAGAATCAAAATGCTTAAGATAGTTAATTACATAAGGTAATCTATAATTAACCCTCTAATCTCTCTCAAAACATTCCTAGACAGTCTCAATCTACCCCCATATGAAGTTATCACGGTAGAGATTAATTATAATGTGACATGATCTTTCCATACACTTTGCGTATGTCCCTAAAAAAACTGACATTTTTTACAAGCAAACTTAACGCATACTGCTAAAATGTATGTGGTTAAAAGTAAAGGAAAAAAAAAGATAAAAGTTCTATAAATAACATTTAATAATTGATCACGTCTCCCCCATCATTAATTTAATACTTAAGATAATTAATTATATAAGATAATCTATAATTAACTCTCTAATCTCTCTCAAAACATTATCCAATCGCCTAGACAGTCTCAGTCTACTCCCATCCGAGATTATCACGGTAGAGATTAATTACAATGTGACATGATCTTTCCATACACTTTGCGTATGTCCCTAAAAAAAATGACATTTTGTACAAGCAAACTTAACGTATACTGCTAAAATGTATGTGGTTAAAAGTAGAAGGAAAAAAAAAAATAAAAGTTCTATAAATAACATTTAGTAATTGATCACGTCTCCCCCATCATTAATTTAGCAATAATTGATCATCACCTCGATCTCATTCATTCATGTAACATGTAATGTGAAATTCAATCTAACATAGTGTTGACGAGTTTAACATATAATTTCATATGGTCGAAAGATACATATAATTATTTTTGATATTTATCATAATCTCAATCTAATAGTCATATACCATACTAATGAAAGAAACAATCGAATTGATACTAACTTAAATATTAAAGGAGTTCACGTAAGGAAAAAATTCTTATATAATCATTGACCTGTTGGTTTCATACATAAGTTAAGAGGTTGATTGAATGTAATCAACCTTGATTCACCATAATATTATTTTTGCATATTTACAAGCTTGCCAAGATCCTAAATCATGGGTGATTGCAATTAACCAATCTCTTAATTTAGGCATTAAATCAATCGGTTAATGATTATAGAGGAATTATTTCTTCGTTATAACACTAGCCACGACGTTCCGCATGCATGTTGTAGACATTAGGTTGAATTGGGTTAAACTTAGGGTAAATTCATGTCAAATAAGAGTTGAACTTGGTTTGATTTTTTGGGTTAAGACTATATTAAGACTATCTAATTAAGTCGGGATAATTATATATTACCTCTTTATAGTTAACTATGATTAATATCTTGATCTTTATACTTTCAAAAATAACATTGGATCCTTATACTTACGAAGGTGAAATATTTAACCACAAATTTTCTTACGTTGTTAACTTTATCGACGAAAAAAATTATACACATAAAAAAAAGAATAAAAATGATAAAAATATAATTTCATTATCTTTCCAAATTGCTTGTATGTAGTCTGCTACGCCTTCCTACTCGTCTGTTGCATTTGCTCACTTGTTGCACCTGCTCACTCATCGCTCGTCTATCGCACTCGCTCGCTTGCCTCTCGCCTGCCACACTTGCTCACCCATAATTGTGGGCGGCGGGTGAGTGGGTGCGATGAGTGAAATGTAAGCAAGCAAGTGACCGTACATGTGATTAGGATAATTAAATTATGTTTTCAAGTCGGGGTAATTATATATTACCCATTTATAGTTAACTATGATTAATATCTCAATCTTTATACTTTAAAAAATAACATTGGGTCCTTACACTTACGAAGGTGAAATATTTAACCACAAATTTTCTTACGTTGTTAACTTTATCGACGAAAAAAATTATACACATAAAAAAAAGAATAAAAATGATAAAAATATAATTTCATTATCTTTCCAAATTGCTTGTATGTAGTCTGCTACGCCTTCCTACTCGTCTGTTGCATTTGCTCACTTGTTGCACCTGCTCACTCATCGCTCGTCTATCGCACTCGCTCGCTTGCCTCTCGCCTGCCACACTTGCTCACCCATAATTGTGGGCGGCGGGTGAGTGGGTGCGATGAGTGAAATGTAAGCAAGCAAGTGACCGTACATGTGATTAGGATAATTAAATTATGTTTTTATCATTCCATTCATAGTTTTTTTTTCATGTGATCATACATGTGATTTTTTTCATCGACGAACTTAACAACGTAAGGAGAATTGAGGTTAAATATTTCGTAAGTGTATGGACTCCGATGTTATTTTTTAAAGTATAAGGATCGAGAAGCTAATCATAATTAACTATAGAGGTAATATATAATTACCCAATGCCTAACTTACTAATTACTAATTCAAATCTCGCTTGCTACACCTGCTCACTCATCGCTTGTCTATTGCACTCGCTCGCTTACCTCTCGCCTGTCGCACTTGCTCACCCATAGTTATGGGCAAGTGAGTAGGTGCGATGAGTGAGATGTAAGCAAGCAAGCAATCGTACATGTGATTAGGATAATTAAATTACATTTTTATCTTTCCATTCATAGTTTTCTTTTTCATGTGATCGTACATGTGATTTTTTCCATCGACGAAGTTAACGACGTATGGAGAATTGATGTTAAATATTTTACTTTCGTAAGTGTACGGACTCCAATGTTACTTTTTAAAGTATAAGGACCGAGAAACTAATCATAATTAACTATAGGGGTAATATGTAATTACCCTAATGCCTAACTTACTAATTACTAATTCAAATCGATATTAGTATCATTTTCAAAATATTTGGGATCAAATAATTGATGAAAATAATAAAAAAATATTTTAGGTGTCCAAAATTTTAATATTTTAATTATGTGACGGAATGTTGAAGATAGTGATATATATGAAATATTTAAATATCTAGAGGATATATAGGTAAATAAAAAAATTAAGATATAAAGGTCCAAAATGATAAATTTGTAAAATAAAAACAAGATTACTATTCACATCTCCTCTTTACTATTTAACTCCATTATTATTAATAGTCACTTAAAAATAATAATATATTATTTACTATTTATAATCTCGATATTACTAATTTTATTTTTTTCATAATTTTTTATTTTTATCCTTGTCGATGTTATATATCGCTTGTCACCCTCTCAATATTTACATCTATTTATGAAGAAATAATTTAGAAATATTAAAAGATTTAAAATAAGATTATAAATACTAAAAAGATCGCAAAAATTAATTAAATTAAATTATTTTTTTTAAAGAAAAAAAGGGGAAATAGTTTGGTGACTCGTTTGGTCGTCGGAGGCGCGACGCTTTCGTATCGCTTCCGGTCTCTTTCTTCCATCGGCCACTCCAAACCTCGTTGGTTTCTTCCTTCTCGTCTTCCCGGCGAACGCTTCGATCTGTATCTCCTGCGTGGAAAGGCCATCCTCCACGAGATGGAGAACGGCGGCGGCGGCGACGCCTTCAGCTCCTCCACCGCCCCTCTCACCTGGCACGACTTCTTGGAGCGGATGCGCCACCCCTCAGCTTCCGATTTTGTCAAATCGATCAAGAGGTCAGTGCCCCCCTCTTCCGTTCCATGTAGAGGCTTTAAAACATGTGGTATTTCTCGATTTGATTCTGTCAAGCGGCTGCATTGCCATTGGGTAGACGGAGATTGGGGTTCTGATTAGCATTACGGTGGCCTTGTTTGGTTTGCCAGTGCTGATTTGTTACTGGAAGAGCCTGTTGAATTTCTTACACACCTCAGCCGTCATTAGAGATGTTGGATTTTCTTGGCATCCGTCATTAGATAATTGGTTCTTGAACCTTCGTTTTTACCTCTGGATTCAAGCCTTTGCTAGGTTATCCGTTCATCATATCTGGTAAGATCCGTGGGGTAGGATTTATGCAATGGAAGCAATCAATTTCTTTGGGAGATAAATAAATTATACTGTATGGTAATATCAGGTGTTAAATGAGTGCTTTGGAGGCTTAGCTGCTTCTTTGTTTGTTTTTTTTTTCTGTTTGCTGCTAACTCTATCTTGTAAAAGTTCTCTATCAATAACAATCAAATAGTTGCAGAAACTAAAGAAGGAACATAAATTGTTTTGAAGTGTCACAATTTTGATTTTGCAAAAGCTCATCATAGATATGGTCAATCTATCCTAATCCTGATCAGAAATGCAGTAAAATATTAACCTCAAGCAATATTGGTTCAGTCTTGGCAGGTGTCGGCCAATGCAAATCTGACAATTTTGTTGAGCTCGTTATTGACCTAATATCGTTATTTGGATGAATGCTCACTCCTTGTTTGAGATTTAATTTTCTTATTTATGTTCTCTTATTTTTAGCAAATCATCTCAGGGTTGTTCCGCTCTTATGTGGATACTATAGATAATAATATTAATTTCCTAATACATAAAAACCATCTTGAAAAATGGCTTTGCAGATCTTTTATCTGAAAATCTTAAAACTGTCACATAGGTTACACTGTTTTACAACGCATGCCATTGATTTTGTTCTTCAGCAGCTTTTTTTTTATAGGAAACCAACTGTAGTAAAAAAAGTCTAATATTGTTTGCATCTGATATGGTAATGTGCTTAAGATTGATTATTTTGATATGACAGCTTCATCACATCCTTTTCAAATAAAGCACCTGATCCAGAAAAAGATAGTGCTGCTGTACAGGAGTTTCTTGCCAACATGGAAGGAGCTTTTAGGGCCCATACGCTTTGGGCTGGTAGTTCGGAAGGAGAACTAGAAAGTGCTGGAGAGGTGAGCTTTTGCAAGTTGTTTTCCATGAATTCATCTGGATACGCAACACAATTTTTGTGTTTTATGGCAAACATTTTCTGAAAATGGAAAGGTGATACATAAAAATTGCTGATCTTTATCCTATCACAGGATAATGATACTTTTAACAACTTGTGAAGGTCAAAAGGATGCTTGTAATGGGTAACCAAATAGACACACAGCATATCTCTATTTGTAATGGGTAAGCTCAGTGCAAAAGACTCCAATCAGTGCGGGTCTTTGAAGGGTTAATGTACATAATCTTATCCCCGCATATAGAGATATTGTTTCTTAACCCGAATCCTGGTCTCTTAGATTATAAAGAGCAAACTTTTTACAATGCCATTGCTCTCCCCCAAGTATATTTCTATTAGACATTACAAATATCTAAGTAAGCTTCCTTATATTTGCTAGTATTATCTGAATGTTCATTTCCTAAGTTGCACTAATTCTTCATTGGTGGAAAATACAGATCAATTTCGGAGGCAATGTCCTAAATCTACTACAAAAAGGAAAAAACTTCACTAGAAATATCTGAATTTTTCTGCTTTTTCAATGGTTAAAAGGTGTAAATTGGTCTCCATGTACTCTTCCTATTCTTTAAGAAGAACAAGGGTCATGGATTGTTGAGTGAACCCAACTATGGAATATTCATTAAAGATTTACCTTTTGTGTTGAAAGCTCATTTGACAGTTCTTGACCAGAGTTGTTCCATGTATATATTCATATAACATAATAAAATTTCTATATCAGTGTCCATCGTTTCAAAGTCTTTGCAAGGGGTTTCTGGATTCAGTCTATTGACCTTACTAATTGTTAGTCTACCCATATTTCTCATCAAGTGACATCGTAAGGCTTCTCTTGTCAATTGTGTTTTGTGATCTTATGACTTACTGGAATATATGTCTTTGTTTTTCCCCTTTACTCAATGTTCAAAAGTCCATATTCCTCTCCATTCACTCTGTGATTTTTGATAACTATCTGCAAGTTACACATGCTGACATCTATGTCTCTTAGTAAGTGCTCATGCCTGTAAACTTGCAAGTTTGCTTTCACAGTCTTCTTCTCTTCTCAATGATGAGAGTGTCAGAGCCTGTTCATAGGAATAAACAGCTAATATGTGGCAATTTGGTTTTGTTCATATATATTTCTGAGTGACTTTCCTTCAGACAACTTGATCAATAATTCCATTTCATGATTTTTTTGCACCTTTCATTATGGCAATATTTACACTCATATTCATGTTTGTCAATGCTTTGATCATCATTTTTTCTTTCTGAACTTAAGGATGTTTCTGGACATTTTTTTATACATATTTACAGGGCCTGGAGAAATATATCATGACAAAACTTTTTAATCATGTATTTGCATCAGTTCAAGAAGATGCAAACGGTGATGAAGAACTTTCTGAGAAGATGGCTTTACTACAACAATTTGTACGGCCTGAAAATTTAGATGTAAAGAAGGCCTTCCAAAATGAGACATCGTGGCTGGTGAGTTGATTAACTGAGAGAATGTCCTTGTTACTCATCACACTTGCACGAAATCAAACCTCTGACAATTGACTTCCATATCTCAACCCATCTGGATTTATGTTATAGTTATTGTACCATTGACGATATCCAACTAACCAAATTTTGGCTAACTATTTTGAGAATTATTTGGCATGGTGAAAACTGATGAATGATTTAAGATATTTTGAATTATTTGGGAGTTGATATCACCATCGAATAACATATTTTTTTTGTAATTTACCATGTAGAGAACAATTTAAGTATCAACAGCAGATGTTTTTGTGGTAATTAACTCCATTGTTTAATAAGCTTTGTTGATATAATTTCAATGGTTACTGAATTTTTTCCTTTAAACTCCATACTAAGAAACTCATGGAGCAGTTTCCTGGCTTTTATGGATATCGATTTTAATTAAGCTATCTATTGAATTCATCTTAAGTGCATAATTTTCTCTTTTATCATGAAATTCCAGTTGTTTGGTATATACTCTGATATTGCGATCTAATATCTCCTTTTTGTCAAATGCCTGATGCTGCAAGGGTTGCTTGCTTTTCCTATTTTTAGGTGGCAAATTTATTTATGGCAAAAGTATTTACTTTCGATTGAGAATGTCATAAATTTAATTATTGGAAAGGACATCAAAGATATTCAGGCCTTTAGATGATGTGCTTAAGTTATACCCTGCTTGTTTATATAATCTTACTATAATCATATATTTTTTCCTAGTGTTATAAGTTTTCTTATGATGTTGTCAGTATATGTCAATGGCAAAAGTATTTACTTTCGATTGAGAATGTCATAAATTTAATTATTGGAAAGGACATCAAAGATATTCAGGCCTTTAGATGATGTGCTTAAGTTATACCCTGCTTGTTTATATAATCTTACTATAATCATATATTTTTTCCTAGTGTTATAAGTTTTCTTATGATGTTGTCAGTATATGTCAATGTTGATTTTGCAGTCTGACATTGCAACCAAGACGGTTATCTTTAATCATATATTGTTCATATTTGTGATAGCTTGCATAGAAGGAACTGCAGAAGATTAGTATGCACAACGCTCCTAGAGATTAACATTTGGGGCATTATATGGCTCTAGTACATCTGAAATTATCTTTACAGGCACCGAGACTGTTATCGCTAATCATTATATTGTTTATATTTGTGATAGCTTGCACAGAAGGAACTGCAGAAGATTAATATGTACAAGGCTCCTAGAGACAAGCTCGTTTGTATCCTCAATTGTTGCAAAGTCATTAATAACTTGCTATTAAATGCTTCAATCACATCAAATGAGAACCCTCCGGGTGCCGATGAGTTTCTTCCTGTCCTCATTTATGTTACCATAAAGGTATGTTTTCTACGCAATGACCATGCTGAAGAAGCAGTTGCTTTTTAACATTTCTCATTCCATTTCAATTGTGTGCCAGCTATTCCACTATAGTCAAGTCCATGAATCCATAAATATTGGTAACTTACCATAGGCGGGGTATAACTATTTTTATTCATCAGATAAGTTGGTGGTTGCATCAAGTAGTTGAGTTCTCAGTTTTATAACATGATTCAAGAAGTGACTTTGGCCAAAATTAATGTGTAATTATAACAAGATAAACAATAAGTTTCCAACATATTTTGCTAAAAAGGATGATAGAAATCGGGCCTTTTTTTGGGCCCTGACTGTATGCTCTCCGCCTTTGTTGCTTATCCATCTCCTCTCTTGTTTGATTCTCTCTTTGATGAATGTTGCTGTTTTGAATTTTTGATATATAACATGTTATTTCTCCTTAATTATATATTTTTTAGTTTTAATATTCATAAGCACCTAGGCTGGCCTGGTGCCTCGAATGTTTTGCACCTTGATGCCTTTTGCATCTAGCACCTTTAACTACACTGTATCATAGATACTGTACTTTGTTTCTACCAGACTCCCTGCTTCCTTAGGGACTAGCCAAATAACAAAATTAGTGGGTCACAATTGTGTTCTAGAGGACCAGAAGAACTTAGGTTCTGAAGGAACTTCTACATGGTCATTGATATTTGCATCTTTCATCATGCATTTCCTGCTGAAGATTAATAATACTTTTATACATTTCAGGCAAACCCTCCGCAACTGCATTCGAACCTGTTATACATACAGCGCTACAGGCGCCAGTCACGATTAGTCTCTGAAGCTGCATATTTCTTCACGAATATCCTCTCTGCAGAATCTTTTATCTGGAATATTGATGGGCAAGCTCTTTCGATGGAGGAGGCAGATTTTCAAAAGAAAATGCAATCTGCCAGAGCACATCTAATGGGCCTATCAACTGGGACAGAAGGTCAGAAACCTGAACCCAGTCAAGACACCATGGAACGAGGTTTAGGGCTAATGAAAGCCAACGGGGAGCCGGACAACACAGCATCTGTTGAAGGACACCATGCCCCAAGCCAATCTTATGTTATAAACCAGGATGTGGATGGAAAGGATAAGCCACTAGCGAATACGTTGTCCATCTCAGATCTAGAGAAGAAAGGAACTGCTGACCTTTTGAAGGATGAAAACATAAGCAGATGTTTTCAGGACTACCCGTTCTTATTTGCTAGTGCTGGAGATCTAACAGTTGATGATGTCGAAAGCCTTCTAAATTGCTACAAGCAGCTTGTTCTTCGGTATGTAGCTCTTTCGAGAGGATTGGCCAGCAATGAGTCTCTTCCTCTACCCAACACGCAAACACCATCTAGACTCCAAACTGTCAAGAACTCTGCACATGTGATAGGAACAGAAATGAAAAATGAGGGATATGAAGAAGTTAGAAGGAAAACTGGCAGTCCCACTGAGGATTTGGTCTTGCAAATGGATGACACTGCTGAAATAAGTTCACAAAAGGATGTGCAGAATTCATAAGCTTATATCTGTGCACTGAAGCCACAGGAATTGTCGTCTGCCATGGACAAGCATAGGAGAACTTAGTGCAGCTTGCAAACAGTAGCTTTTGTTTGCGGTTAAAGGTTTGAAGGCTCAAACGTCGGACACAACACGCTCGCCTGTTGTGCTCTTCGTGGTTCTTGATTAAGCTGTTGATTCTTTATTCTTTTGTAGTTCCTGATAAAGAGTTTAATTGGTTGATCAATAATTCCAAAATATGAAGTTATTAGGAAAATACTATATATTGATGAGTTTCTGGCTAACTTAACTCGTGTTTATATATATATATATATATATATAATTCAAACTTATAATCTTCAAAGCTTTTGCTACGAGGAAAAAGTCTAACATATATTAGTTTCTAACAGTTTTAGTGACAAAAAAAATCAGGAAAATTGTATTTTAAAGTAATTAGAAAAAGTCAAGAAGAAAAATATTAGTACATGATATATAAATAAATATGTACCTACGAAAGTAATAATTCGGACCTCACCTCGATCAATCCAACCCACCTAACAGGGATCAAGATGAGTCTCGGGTATAGAGATTGGGTCTGGGTCTGGTTGGACCAGCCCAAGGCGGTGATCTCTTCCATCTCGAAAGAATCCGGTGTGATTTGTCTACCATCAGAAATAGAAGAATCGTGTTTGCTGGACGAAACCATACAGCAGCTCCCTCCTCGTGTCCGTCTATCTCTCCGGATGCTCCTCCTCTCTCCTTATCGTTTTCCGTTCTTCCCTCCATCACCACCATCTCCCGCAGCCGGCGGCGGCGCCGCAGCAGCAGTATCAGGTGATTCCCTTCAGGTTCTGCAATTCGGTTCCCGTCCCCAATTTCCTGCTCGCTATAATGTGGTTAATCCATTTCTTGTCGGCAAAACCGATTGATGGCCCAACCTCCGCGCCAATCGACTTCAGCCTCCCCGACCTATTTCCAGGGTTTCATCTCGGTTCGTGTAGTGCTGACCCTCTCCCGTTCTCGTTCTTCCTGTTTGGCTTCGATCGGTAGTCATCCATGTCATGGGCCTTGTTCCCGGCGCAGGGTCCACGGCCGCTGTCGTTGGCGGATGGAGCTGCTGGGAGCTGAAGAGGAAGCGCCCCAAGGAGCAGGACCTTCTGGAGAACTCGCAGCTTTCCTCCAGCCGCGATCGGTCTCCACTGGGTTAGGGCTCTCATTGGACGACCGGAGGGTCGCATCTTCGTCCGGGGAGTGGCCTCTTATCATCCTCCCGACGATCGACGAGGACATTGATCGCGAGGTGCGGAGGATCGACGCGGATATCGATTGGTTCATCAAGTCCGAGGTCAGTATGCTCTGATAGGCTGTTTTGAGAAACTTGTAGTAACTAGCTTAAGATGATATCTCTGTTGGGAAATAGGGGCGAAATCATATGAGCGGCAGAAGAATAAAAGATAAAAATCTCAAATTTCCCAATACGTTTTCGTCGTAGTGTGGAAGCCCTAGCATCCTTTAGTTTCCTCATATTTATAGAGACCCCTAGTTAATCCTAATGGATCCTGCCCTATTGGGTACTGTATCTTTATCCAATTATCCAAACCTCTTAGATTAGTGAGTCTCTACTCAATAATATCTTATTAGCTCTTATTATATCTCATCAATGAGATTTAATAATTCAGGGACTTATTGGATATTCAATAAGATAAAGGCTCTAGTGGATATCTCATATCCGAATCTCTATTCGTTGCCCAATATTGAGCTGACCGTGAGTCATACTTGTCAAAACTCCTTCTGGTTTAGTGGAGATAATAATTCACTCATCGATTATAGACGTATTAGACCACTACGCCGTAGTCCTCAGACGATACAAGGGAATATAATCCTTTGGATCTATCTGTCCTCAGTTACTGTGTACCTATAATCTCTCATTTATCTAATATCTCATACACCATACACCGAGCATGGTGTTGTCAGACTCATACGGTTTCTCCTCGAGTCTCGCTCTAATTAGATTTTCCCGGAGAACTCTTTCTCCTTCAATCCGAATGACATTGGCCAAGGATTTGTTTGAGCAAGAATACATAGGATATTCCTCCCATAATACCGAGGGCGGATGATCCTCTATCGACACTCAATAGTCCTTGTAAGGTTGGCCGTCACTCCCAATAATCGACCGTACTAGATTTGGAACTTTCAAACCTATAAGTCTGGTATCAAAGAGTGGAGTACTCATACAAGACATCTTTAGTGTCTCAAGTCTAAGGATCAGATACACTACTATAACTACGGAATCGTTGTCTGACAATAGGGCATCATCAACCATCAAGCTATCTATTGAATTCATCTTAAGTGCATAATTTTCTCTTTTATCATGAAATTCCAGTTGTTTGGTATATACTCTGATATTGCGATCTAATATCTCCTTTTTGTCAAATGCCTGATGCAGCAAGGGTTGCTTGCTTTTCCTATTTTTAGGTGGAAAATTTATTTATGGCGAAAGTATTTACTTTCGATTGAGAATGTCATAAATTTAATTATTGGAAAGGACATCAAAGATATTCAGGCCTTTAGATGATGTGCTTAAGTTATACCCTGCTTGTTTATATAATCTTACTATAATCATATATTTTTTCCTAGTGTTATAAGTTTTCTTATGATGTTGTCAGTATATGTCATGTTGATTTTGCAGTCTGACGTTGCATATTCACATTCAGATAATCTCTTCTGAGTACAGTATTTGCTTCTTCATCCACAAAGAATTACAATTTCTTTTTCTTCATGTTGCTCTTTTCACTACAATCTTAGCATCTCCATTGATGTCATGTCACATATCTGTATTCATTTTTCTAATTTGAGTCAAATTTTCATTGTTATCTACTCCTTAAATGTTGCTGATGTTGAATCAGGATTTCCTTGTTTGAACTTTGAACTGCCTTTTATGATGTGCTGTCAGCCAAATGCCGACCTCCACACTTCTCCATCGAATTTTGAAACAGCTTTTAACATCCAATAACTACCATTTCACATTTGCTAATTTAGTAATTATTGATTAACATTTTGGTCATTATATGGCTCTAGTACATCTGAAATTATCTTTACATACACCAAGACGGTTATCTCTAATCATATATTGTTCATATTTGTATGTTGATTTTGCAGTCTGACATTGCAACCAAGACGGTTATCTCTAATCATATATTGTTCATATTTGTGATAGCTTGCATAGAAGGAACTGCAGAAGATTAGTATGCACAACGCTCCTAGAGATTAACATTTGGGGCATTATATGGCTCTAGTACATCTGAAATTATCTTTACAGGCACCGAGACTGTTATCGCTAATCATTATATTGTTTATATTTGTGATAGCTTGCACAGAAGGAACTGCAGAAGATTAATATGTACAAGGCTCCTAGAGACAAACTTGTTTGTATCCTCAATTGTTGCAAAGTCATTAATAACTTGCTATTAAATGCTTCAATCACATCAAATGAGAACCCTCCGGGTGCCGATGAGTTTCTTCCTGTCCTCATTTATGTTACCATAAAGGTATGTTTTCCATGCAATGACCATGCTGAAGAAGCAGTTGCTTTTTAACATTTCTCATTCTGTTTCAATTGTGTGCCAGCTATTCCACTATAGTCAAGTCCATGAATCCATAAATATTGGTAACTTACCATAGGCGGGGTATAACTATTTTTATTCATCAGATAAGTTGGTGGTTGCATCAAGTAGTTGAGTTCTCAGTTTTATAACATGATTCAAGAAGTGACTTTGGCCAAAATTAATGTGTAATTATAACAAGATAAACAATAAGTTTCCAACATATTTTGCTAAAAAGGATGATAGAAATCGGGCCTTTTTTTGGGCCCTGACTGTATGCTCTCCGCCTTTGTTGCTTATCCATCTCCTCTCTTGTTTGATTCTCTCTTTGATGAATGTTGCTGTTTTGAATTTTTGATATATAACATGTTATTTCTCCTTAATTATATATTTTTTAGTTTTAATATTCATAAGCACCTAGGCTGGCCTGGTGCCTCGAATGTTTTGCACCTTGATGCCTTTTGCATCTAGCACCTTTAACTACACTGTATCATAGATACTGTACTTTGTTTCTACCAGACTCCCTGCTTCCTTAGGGACTAGCCAAATAACAAAATTAGTGGGTCACAATTGTGTTCTAGAGGACCAGAAGAACTTAGGTTCTGAAGGAACTTCTACATGGTCATTGATATTTGCATCTTTCATCATGCATTTCCTGCTGAAGATTAATAATACTTTTATACATTTCAGGCAAACCCTCCGCAACTGCATTCGAACCTGTTATACATACAGCGCTACAGGCGCCAGTCACGATTAGTCTCTGAAGCTGCATATTTCTTCACGAATATCCTCTCTGCAGAATCTTTTATCTGGAATATTGATGGGCAAGCTCTTTCGATGGAGGAGGCAGATTTTCAAAAGAAAATGCAATCTGCCAGAGCACATCTAATGGGCCTATCAACTGGGACAGAAGGTCAGAAACCTGAACCCAGTCAAGACACCATGGAACGAGGTTTAGGGCTAATGAAAGCCAACGGGGAGCCGGACAACACAGCATCTGTTGAAGGACACCATGCCCCAAGCCAATCTTATGTTATAAACCAGGATGTGGATGGAAAGGATAAGCCACTAGCGAATACTAATACCATCTCAGATCTAGAGAAGAAAGGAACTGCTGAACTTTTGAAGGATGAAAACATAAGCAGATGTTTTCAGGACTACCCGTTCTTATTTGCTAGTGCTGGAGATCTAACAATTGATGATGTCGAAAGCCTTCTAAATTGCTACAAGCAGCTTGTTCTTCGGTATGTAGCTCTTTCGAGAGGATTGGCCAGCAATGAGTCTCTTCCTCTACCCAACACGCAAACACCATCTAGACTCCAAACTGTCAAGAACTCTGCACATGTGATAGGAACAGAAATGAAAAATGAGGGATATGAAGAAGTTAGAAGGAAAACTGGCAGTCCCACTGAGGATTTGGTCTTGCAAATGGATGACACTGCTGAAATAAGTTCACAAAAGGATGTGCAGAATTCATAAGCTTATATCTGTGCACTGAAGCCACAGGAATTGTCGTCTGCCATGGACAAGCATAGGAGAACTTAGTGCAGCTTGCAAACAGTAGCTTTTGTTTGCGGTTAAAGGTTTGAAGGCTCAAACGTCGGACACAACACGCTCGCCTGTTGTGCTCTTCGTGGTTCTTGATTAAGCTGTTGATTCTTTATTCTTTTGTAGTTCCTGATAAAGAGTTTAATTGGTTGATCAATAATTCCAAAATATGAAGTTATTAGGAAAATACTATATATTGATGAGTTTCTGGCTAACTTAACTCGTGTTTATATATATATATATATATATATAATTCAAACTTATAATCTTCAAAGCTTTTGCTACGAGGAAAAAGTCTAACATATATTAGTTTCTAACAGTTTTAGTGACAAAAAAAATCAGGAAAATTGTATTTTAAAGTAATTAGAAAAAGTCAAGAAGAAAAATATTAGTACATGATATATAAATAAATATGTACCTACGAAAGTAATAATTCGGACCTCACCTCGATCAATCCAACCCACCTAACAGGGATCAAGATGAGTCTCCGGTATAGAGATTGGGTCTGGGTCTGGTTGGACCAGCCCAAGGCGGTGATCTCTTCCATCTCGAAAGAATCCGGTGTTGATTTGTCTACCATCAGAAATAGAAGACTCGTGTTTGCTGGCCGAAACCATACCGCAGCTCCCTCCTCGTGTCCGGCTGTCTCTCCGGATGCTCCTCCTCTCTCCTTATCGTTTTCCGTTCTTCCCTCCATCACCACCATCTCCCGCAGCCGGCGGCGGCGCTGCAGCAGCAGCATCAGGCGATTCCCTTCAGGTTCTGCAATTCGGTTCCCGTCCCCAATTTCCTGCTCGCTATAATGTGGTTAATCCATTTCTTGTCGGCAAAACCGATTGATGGCCCAACCTCCGCGCCAATCGACTTCGGCCTCCCCGACCTATTTCCAGGGTTTCATCTCGGTTCGTGTAGTGCTGACCAATTTCGTGCTCGCAAAAATGTGGTTAATCCATTTCTTGTCGGCAAAAACGATTAATGGCCCAACCTCCGCGCCAATCGACTTCAGCCTCCCCGACCTATTTCCAGGGTTTCATCTCGGTTCGTGTAGTGCTGACCCTCTCCCGTTCTCGTTCTTCCTGTTTGGCTTCGATCGGTAGTCATCCATGTCATGGGCCTTGTTCCCGGCGCAGGGTCCACGGCCGCTGTCGTTGGCGGATGGAGCTGCTGGGAGCTGAAGAGGAAGCGCCCCAAGGAGCAGGACCTTCTGGAGAACTCGCAGCTTTCCTCCAGCCGCGATCGGTCTCCACTGGGTTAGGGCTCTCATTGGACGACCGGAGGGTCGCATCTTCGTCCGGGGAGTGGCCTCTTATCATCCTCCCGACGATCGACGAGGACATTGATCGCGAGGTGCGGAGGATCGACGCGGATATCGATTGGTTCATCAAGTCCGAGGTCAGTATGCTCTGATAGGCTGCTTTGAGAAACTTCTTAGTAACTAGCTTAAGATGATATCTCTATTGAGAATATTGAGAAATCTGGGCGACATCACATTAGCAAGTGGAAGAATAAAAAATAAAAATCTTAAATTTTTCAAAAGGTGTTCGACGTCGTGTTTTGAGAAACTTGTAGTAACTAGCTTAAGATGATATCTCTGTTGGGAAATAGGGGCGAAATCATATGAGCGGCAGAAGAATAAAAGATAAAAATCTCAAATTTCCCAATACGTTTTCGTCGTAGTGTGGAAGCCCTAGCATCCTTTAAGCCCCTAGTTATAGAGGCTTTAATTTCCAAATATTTATAGAGGCCCATAGTTAATCCTAATAAATCCTGTCCTATTGGGTACTGTATCTTCATCCAATTACCCAAACATCTTATATTAGTGAGTCTTTACCTAATAATATCTTATTAGCTCTTATTAGATCTCATTGATGAGATCTAATAATTCAGGAGCTTATTGGATATCCAATAAGATAAGGGCTCCAGCGGATATCTCATATCCGAATCTTTATTCGTTGCCCAATATCGAGCTGACCGTAAGTCATACTTGTCAATATCTCATCAATGAGATTTAATAATTCAGGGACTTATTGGATATTCAATAAGATAAAGGCTCTAGTGGATATCTCATATCCGAATCTCTATTCGTTGCCCAATATTGAGCTGACCGTGAGTCATACTTGTCAAAACTCCTTCTGGTTTAGTGGAGATAATAATTCACTCATCGATTATAGACGTATTAGACCACTACGCCGTAGTCCTCAGACGATACAAGGGAATATAATCCTTTGGATCTATCTGTCCTCAGTTACTGTGTACCTATAATCTCTCATTTATCTAATATCTCATACACCATACACCGAGCATGGTGTTGTCAGACTCATACGGTTTCTCCTCGAGTCTCGCTCTAATTAGATTTTCCCGGAGAACTCTTTCTCCTTCAATCCGAATGACATTGGCCAAGGATTTGTTTGAGCAAGAATACATAGGATATTCCTCCCATAATACCGAGGGCGGATGATCCTCTATCGACACTCAATAGTCCTTGTAAGGTTGGCCGTCACTCCCAATAATCGACCGTACTAGATTTGGAACTTTCAAACCTATAAGTCTGGTATCAAAGAGTGGAGTACTCATACAAGACATCTTTAGTGTCTCAAGTCTAAGGATCAGATACACTACTATAACTACGGAATCGTTGTCTGACAATAGGGCATCATCAACCATCTAGTATTCCGTGAGCGGATCAATCAGTGAACTTATTCTCCAATGAGCACCTGCATTGTATCCTTAACGTCCCTATACGAGCCGCTATGAGACCAACTGCTTCTATCATATAAATGGGTATACAACACACTAGTCTATTCGGTTATCTCAATGTCTATCTCGAGTAACCTATAACCAGGATTATTTAGAGTCTGTGTTTAAAGACGAATCAGTCTCATTATCATGATCTCATCACGATTCGATTTTCATTGTACAGATCCACGGACATTATAATATATATATGCATAAATGCAACAAGCAATATAAAGTGATAAAAATATTAAAATATAATAAACAAAAATATTGCGTGTCAAGTCACATGTGTCATCACTCACGTGATTAGCTTGCAGGGCACATGTGACTAACAGTCTCTCTCCATGTCATTTCCTCTAATAACAAATATGCAACAAATAATATAAAGTGATAAAAATGTCATAATATAATAAACAAAAATATTGCGTGTCAAGTCACATGTGTCATCACTCACGTGATTGGCTTGCAAGGCACCTGTGACTAGCAATCTCTCTCCATGTCATTTCCTCTAATAACAAGGATTTATTGCTTAGTTTATGTGGAGCAAAGATAATTATAATTATGAGTTATTTGTTTGGTCAACACTCAACATTCTTTATTCAAGATTTATACCTACTAAGTCTGTGATAGATAGAGTTGGTGAACGAATTTGTACCTTTCTAGAAAGCAATCTGTGAGCTAAAGAAGCGTGGCTGGTCCAAAATGACACCATTGAATCATGTTCTGCAGAGTCTTCTGATCTCTTATGTGTGCAGTTGCTCCTTGAACCATCTCTTAGGAATTGGCCTGTACTGTCCTTCTTCCATCGAGTACATCACTTTTTCTATATTAAATCATTGAGAAAGGGTTTTCTGCAACAGCTTTTTTGTTATTACAAACTGATTTATTGTTCTCACATGACTGTGACAAATGACTCAAGAAAAATTTGCCTCTTGGTTTTTGTAGTGTCTTCTTCTAGAATTGGAATTTGTATCTATTAAACTGACCTAATTACTTTTTTATCGGGATAAGTACTTTCAGACCCTTGCACCATTTATTTCTTTGAATTGGAAATGTCGATTTTGTATTATGAACTATGCACTTATAAGAATCACTCGCAAGGCTCTAAAATCACATAGGGTGAGCATATGAGGAAATCAATATTAGAGAAGAGTAGATGAAATAGTTTCAAACACTAGCTTCCGTAGAAGAAAAGATGCTGAGGAAGGTAAGCGAAAAAAATATCATAAGTGGACGACATAAGTAAGAGGAACCTAAAGCTTGAGGAATAGACGAAACAGTTGCCCATGGAATTAAGCACCTTGCTGCAGCAGGCAAAATACAACAAGAGCAAGATAAACGTCCCCAGATCCAATCTAGAGCAGGCACAACAAAGAAGAGTGCGGTGATTGTGAGGTTGATGATGTGACCTCTTGTTGCAATAGGGACACCAATTTACAGCTTATGTGCAAGCAGAATACAGACATGGAGTCCATGGCTTGTAAAGTTTGCAGGGTGAATGAAGTTTGCATGCTTTTATTGCCCTGCCAGCATCTATGACCGTGAAGAGTGTCAGAGCAAGCTTAGCTTCTGTCCTTTATGCCACTCCTCAAAGTTCATTGGCATGGAGATCAATATGTCATGAAACCATTGTTTCCTGGAAATATCATCCAACTTCTCTTTCTTTAATCATCATGGCCTACTTGTGATGTGTCCAAATTGAAGGGACTTCAATGAATATGTGACAGATATATGATTTGTGTAACTGAATTCTGCCTAATGCTATATTGTGGTTTCTTTGTATTATTGGAGTCATGACAGATTGTTGAAGTTAGTCTTTCATATGAATATTCTTAAAAGGATGTTGCAATGCCATTCTGGTCCGCCGTGTTCTGATTTCACGCCATTGCTTCTGGTGCTCAAATCTCCTCTTTTTAGAAGCTTGTTACACTTAAGGAATCCTGACCCTCGATGTCTCCTTTGGGTATTGTTTGATATCATACTTGGATGTATTAATTGGAACCATGCGAGGGTCTCTTTTGTATTACTAGAGGAGCAAGGAGGTTACAGGGGGAAGACAATGCAATTGTAGTGGCAAGTTGAGGATGCTTCACTCACCCCCTTTCAGTTGCTGGGACTTCAACTGTTGCTGGGGATGATTTACCAAGCCAAAAGGGCTTGCAGGAGGGCAACTAGCTCTCTGGTTGATCGAAAAGGGTCGTCTTTGCATCTTCTGTCATCTCAAGTGGCATCTTGGCATGTGTTGATAGGCAATGATATGAAGATGGGAAATTTAACCTGCTTCTCAGTGACTGACATGGTAAGATTCTTGGGATATATGAGATCTTAGTTCTAGACATACTTTCCATGCCTAGTTCATTTTCTCTCTCTTTGTTTTGCTTAGTTACACACATGACCATTGATAGTAAAATGGAAAGAATTCTCTTCTTACTTGCAATCTGTTGCATTGACAGAGGTATAAGACCTTGGGAGCTGAGGTAGGAACAAATGATCAGGATATAAGGCTGCAAGACCATAAGAATATGGAAGTGTGTGGGACCACCATGAAGCCTGGGGTCACTTCGAGAATGCAAAAGAACCTATGTGTGATAAGTGTTATGTGGAACCAATCACTAGATGTTCAGTTGTGGGCTCTTCCTGCACCAATGCATTGTCAATTCACACAGGTCCAATGTTTCAGTTCATGCACGCTCAGCCAGCGGGACACAGAATGCCTTTCCATGTCGAGTGTCTTCTGCCAGATTGATGTCATGAGGCATTAAGGATCACATTCCTCCAAAAGAACAAGTGCTGTCAAGAATTGCTACGATTGGCATATCGATGATCATTGATACAATCTTTATTTGACTGCAAGTGTTTAGGAGACAAAAGGGGTTTGTGGTGGTGCCAGCTATCTGCCATCTCAAGCTCCATCAACAAATGACCCAGCCTCAACAAGTCACGTCATAAATGAAGTATGATCCTGATGTGTTTTGTTTGAAGTAAATTTGAAGCTTTATCAAAATCTTGGTAAGAAAGGAAGTGGAGAAAGTAGTATCATCAGATTGTAGTATATTTGCCCAGAAGCAGATAAAGCTTAAAGGATGTGACCAGCCCACTGCCTATGGATTTTGTCAAAGGATTATCTGAGCAAGCTGAAGGAGAAGTCCAACATTCTTCAACTTATATTGACTATGAGGTAAACACTTGCAAAATAATCATCCTGCTCATATGAATTAAAAAACAGGACATTACTGGTTGTATGTGATGGTTGATATGTTATAGGAAAAAGTTGTTTTTAAGTCTCTGCTGCATAATTTTAAACTATCTTCCCCTGTCACTAACTTGGGTAGCATTTGAAGAACATATTGTTATATTGCACATTAAGATGCAAATGTTCCTTTCTCAAGAATTTATGCTTTAACTAATTTTGATGCTTTGTGATCATATATTTTGAGTAATAGTAACTTCTCCTGTGATCAAAACTTATATATGTTATATCTGGGACATGAATGCATAAATGGTAGGTTGCTTCCAGGTTCACTGAGTTGGATTTTATTAGTTTTTTTTTCTGTAAACTTCATTCATTGTCAAGAATATATATATATATATATATATATATATTACATTCAATGTATGCTATAGAAGTTCAGTTTTAACTATTTAGTTTATCTACAGTACACCATATTGAATCTTTTCATATCAACTCTGACACTCAAAATGGATGTGTTTTGCTTCCAAACTTTTGCCATGACCATAGAAATTTACGCATCTGATGAAACTCATGCCTAGTATCTATGTGGAAGTACTCAGACAACAGATACTACTCGCAATTTAACATTTGGTATTTGCCAATTTGCAGGGTGGTGGTTACTGTTAAGAGTCAAGGAAACTATCTGTACAGGATTGGTATTGTCCAAATCTCGGTCCATCAAACTATCTGCACAGGATTCACAGAAACGTTCATGTGTAATGAGCAGCGACCATTGGACATCTGATATCCTTGTTGCAATCTCTACCAACTGATCTACGGTGAGACACATTTTGCAGAATGGAAGACTTTCTGGGCTAAGTTCAAGGTCATTACAAGTAGCACCATTCACTCCAATCTTTGGCATATTAACTAATGCAAATACCAGTTGCTTCAGAACTGATTTGTTCCTAGAATGCCAAGAGAGCTGCCTCCGTTTGATGATCATCACCCCTGTAAATTGCTCGCAGAGAGGACATTGTCTAGGCTATGTTCACAGCTACATGAGGTATTGGTCAAGCACGAGAAACGACAGGAGAGTCTATCTGTATCTGTGGAACCAAATTTTACATGATTTCTTCGGTGTTTATACCGAATGCCAAGAATGACTTGTTCAGGTAATACATCTTTCATGCTTATCTTTCCATCTGCTATGCAGTTTCGATATAATGAATTAGGCTCATCTTTAAATATTGGATATTTGAATTCACTGCTTCGTTTAGCACTTGAATTAATTGATTATAATCTCTACAAATCATCAGGAATGATAAGCATTTGACACGGGAAACAAGTTTAGCATTATACTTTCTTTAGAATCTCAAGTTATATCATATAATCTCATGATTTTATGATCCTAGATACCCAAAATAAACCAAATATTGATTATAATACCTGGACAGGATCTATATCCAAATCTTATCATATGGTAGGGAAATTTCTCTCTTTTTTTTTCTTTTAGAATTATATGTTTCTTGATTTGTTTATTGCATGCTTAAGAGACTCTTTGTTCGAGCACTCTCAACATCCTGCCTTTTTTTGGCTTAGCTGTTGGTATGCTGTCACTCATTTGACATCATGATTTATGCATCTTATTTTATGCTGTATGTTGTGATTCACTTTGTTCTGCATTTGGACTAATTTTATTATGACAACATGATAGATGTCGGTGAACAACAATCATGCATTTTGTTATTCAATCAATACATGGAAGCTGTAAAGGCACAGACCAAGTTATCATCACTAACCCTTCTTTCATATCCTCTAGTCTTGCTCAAGTTGCTCCCATTAATCATCCACAGTTTGTAATGCCTCACTAAACCCCATCATGCTTTCATTTTAATGTCCTTTCCTCCATAGTATTAAATATAACATAATGATCAACATCCAATAATGCTACATTTAGGAACATATTTTATTGAGGGCCCAATATATATTTTAAAATATAAATTGGTGTTTGATAATTTTTTTAATTGTATCTAGTTTGGATGTCAGATTAAAAATGCTTAAATATTGATGCTACATCTGGATAATATTACTTTTTTATTATTATATTAATATAACATAAAATATAACATAAATGAAAATAAAAATGAAAATGATTTTATTTTAATTTTTTACTATTTATAAAAAAATTATTTATTTATTATATTATTTAGGTCATACAAATTTTTTATAAGATTACATATATATATATAATTTTATTCATATATATATTATTTATTTTTAAATAGGTAAATTTATTATAAAATATTGAATAGATTTTTAAAATATAATTTTATCAAATAACACTTGCATTAATCTACAATTACTCAAATAATTTTTTATTCTAACTGCATATTAAAAATATAAATATGTTTTCAAACGTAGCCCAAGGAATGGTGTACGATGTTGTCGTTGGGTCCATTTCATTTCAGAAAGTTGCATGTGATTATTGAATTCTCTCTTTAATAGAAATTAAAGGCCTATTCAGCTATTCTCGACCCCACATAATGATGAAAATATAGAAGACCCTTTGTGCCTTTATTAGAGTATTTTTTATATGATCTAAAGAGTTTTATGGTCTTTCGGTATCTTTAAGATTGTGCAAATCACTCCACTAATGTGACTAATTGTAGTTAGCAATGTATTTAGTTTCAAATTGACTGTCTTTTGGATCCCAAGTTTGGCTTTAATTCCCACCCGTAAGAATTATCTTCCCAAGTATTATTTTTAATCCCTGTAAATTGAATTAAGTACATGCTAATCCTTATTTTTATCCCACACAATA